>JAASFV010001054.1:0-11802 GCA_023334015.1 Globisporangium paddicum
TTCGCTGAGCTTCGACCAGATGAGCGGAGGCTGCGCGGCTGGCAGAAACTCGACCGAGCCACCAGCGTAGTGCACGCAGAGCAAGTTGTTGAGCATGCCGTGGATGTGGTGCAGCGGCAGGAAGTGGATCAAGTGGTCACTAGGCATCATCTCCCATGCAGCGACGACGTCGCGAATCTGCGCAGTGAGACTGCTGTGCGTCGTGACCACACCTTTTGGTCGGCCCGTCGTGCCGCTCGTGTACACAATGTGCGCGCCGGCGGACTGGAGATCTTGCGTCTGCAACCACTGGCGAATCACGTCGGCTTCTTCTGGAGTCAGCTGTGTATTGGACCCTGTATCGGCTGCTTTGGGTGCCATTGAAGCGTGGATATGGACTGGAATGCCGACTGAACTGGATGGTAAGGCTGCCAGGAAGTCCCTCAAATGCGTCTGGGTAAACGACTCACTCGCGACCAGCAGTGCCGAATCAGAGTCCGAGAGGATGTACTCGAGCTCGTCCACTGGATGGCGATGGTGTAAGGGCACCGCAATTGCACCTGCGAGCCAAATGGCCCATTGGATCACGACGTAGGACGCCCCACGCTCGCCGAGGTAGGCGATCCGCGGCTGGCTGTCATTGCCATGGCTTCGCTCTTTAAGCCCCACGAGCAGCTCGTCACGGAGCACGAGAGCCTGCGCGAGCAGCTCTGCGTACTTCCACTCGCGATGACTGCTGTCAGTGGCGTTATCAGACGGCGTCTCGAGAAGCGCGAGTGAATTCTGATGCTCGAGCACGCGCTCAAAGAAGTGAGGCGGAGCTGCTGCTGCTGGCGTCGAGAGCCCTCGGTGTAGCACTTGGAGGAATGAGTAGCCACTCGCTGGTGTTGTGTACAGCGAGGATGGCTTGGTGATGACACTCTGCCGTGCGAATCCGATGCGCTTCGCTGCCACAGAGCGACAGCTCCGCGTCTGCAGTCTCTTGAGCGCCAGCATTATGGATGAGCTGTGGCGGTGTGTTGAAGGTGGGTCATGCATGATTCTACCAAAATAGTGTGGCACAACTGATGTGTACGCTAAATTTTTGTTTGACACAGAGTTTGAGTGTTCTGAACTCTATTTTGAGGTGTGTGGACCTATTTTAGTGTGCGTACTAATTTAGGACGATTGCACTTTCTTGGCAGCCTTGGAAACACTCGCTCAAATGGGCTGGCTCGTGGCTGTTCACATCGGCGCTGGGCGCTACGGCGAGCATGATGAAGCCAAGTACCTGGCGCTTATGCGCAGCGCACTGGCGCATGGTGAAGCGCTGCTCAAAGATGCCAGCTGCAGCAGCACCACCACCACCAGCGCCACCACTGGCAGTTCAGCTGCCGCCTCGCTCGCGGCGCTGGTCGCCACTCGAATGCTTTCCGTGTTTGAACGCAGCGAGCTCACGAACGCTGGACGCGGCGCGAACCTGACGGAGGGCGGGCACGTCGAGTGCGAGGCGAGCGTTGTCTGCGGCAAGACCAAGCTCGTAACTGCGTGTGCTAGTGTCCGCGGAGTCGCAGAGCCAAGTGCGCTGGCGCATGCCTTGCTGCACCAGGCTGCTGTTAACAGAGAAACATGCGATGGACAAGGCCCAAGCACGCCGGCAAACTCAAGTTCCGCGTTCTCGCATGGACGTCAAGCGCCACTTGTAGTTGTTGGTGACCACGCGCGGACGCTTGCTCGGGAATTTGGCATCGAGACGGTTCAGCGGGACGACGAGCTCGACGCCTTCCAGGTTAGTCCTGCCGTATATCTGACTTAGCATGTTTGGTATGGTGCTCATAGTAACCCATCCTGCTACGTCATTGACTGCGCTATCTACTAGGTGACTCCTAGTGCACAAGCCTACTGGCGCAAGTGGCATGCTCGATTCCACACAGAAACTCCAGATACAGAATCACCATCCCCGCCACCTGCCAATCAATCATCGCCGTCGCTGACAGACGAGTCGCTCGCTGACGAGCTACGTCTCGACACGGTCGGCGCGATTTGCATCGACCCTCAAGGCAACGTCGCAGCTGCTCTCTCCAGCGGCGGCATCGCATACAAAGTCCCGGGTCGTGTCGGAATCGCAGGCTGTCCGCGCATGGGCTGCAACGCGTCCAACCTGAGCTCCAAGGAGACCCGCCCGAGGCGCAAGCGCAAGCGCTCATTGCCAGCCTCGGATCCGGAGCGGATACCAATCGATCGGAACGGCTTTGCGGTCGCATGCACAGGTCGCGGCGAGCATTTCATTTGCAGCGGCTTGGTCGTCCATCTCTCGCGCATACTCACCAAGTGCTCGAGCCTCGAAAAGGCTCTGCGAAAAGCCTTTCTCCGCGGGAAAGAGGAGAACGGAGATGTGCCGATCGAGGGCGGCGCACTGGCGCTCACAGTCTCTCCACTTGTTCACGAGATAGAGGATTCAGGCGAGGCGAAGACAGCGTTCCAGGTCCAGCTTGGGGTGGCATTCTCGACACCCTGCATGGGCGTGGGCTTCAGCTGCAGCAGCGGGTCTCCTCATGTGCAGATCCTTCGACAGCCCCGTCCGCCTGGCACGAGTCAAAGCACAACCGAGTTGGCCATCCACATCTCGCTCTTGACCATGTGAGCATCGAAAGGTTAGATTTGAGATTTGAGGTTGGTTATAGATACTGACTGTTCAATTCGCTCGCTCACAACCCCTTGCTGCCGTGTCCATTCTACTGCAGGTCGAGGCGTTGAACGGTCTCGAGCAGCCAGCCCAGGTCATGCTGCTGTGCGATGCGGCGGAGGATGCGCAGCGTCTCCTGGAGCTCTTCGCGCGCGCCGGGCAGCACGTCGTAGGTGCCGGAGCAGGCGCAGTACTCGCGCATCTTGTGCTCGCCCGGCAGTAGACACTTGCGGCAGTAGAGGTCCTGCAGCTGGAACTGCACGGACTGGGCCTCGACCAGTTCCACAAGCCGCCGCTCGAACGCGCCCTTGTCGTAGAGCGCGAAGCACCGCGGGCAATGCCACGCCGCCATGGCGCTGGTCTCGCTTTCGTCACTGGTACCGTCCTCGCCCAGCGGCAGCGACGAACCTTTGAAGAGCTGCGGGTCACGGCAGAGGTCCACGGAGCGGCATAGATTGCAACAGAGACAGATGACATCCGGCACGGCGAAGCTCAGTGATGGGTTGGCAAACTGCGCATCGTCTGAGAACTCGCTCACGTGCAGCAGCTTAAAGAGCGTGCGCCGCATCTTTCCCAGCGGCGCCTCGACGCTCGGTTCGAGCTGGAACACGGCACCTACGAACTTAACGAGCTCCAGCGCCGGGTGTGCGAGCGTCAGATGCGAGCCGGCGAATACGGGGAAGCTTGCGCAGCCCAGGTTGAGCGCCTGGATGTCCGGCACGATGCGCAGCAGCTTGTCCGAGAAGTAGGACGCCACCAGCCGCTGCGAGTACCTGGCCAATGGGCTGAGCGTGCGCTCGCTCTCGTCATCCTCTTCAATGTCCTCATCGTGCTCATGCGTCGGCTGCGACTGAGACGAGGCCAGGGCCTTGGCGCGCGCGCGCAGCTGGAACTCGGCACGGCGGCGGATGAACTGGCCCACGAGTAGCAGGAAGTACTCGTCGATGCCCTGCGGCAGGTAGTTGGCCATGTTCCAGTGCGACACTATGTCCAGCGGTCTGTCCTCCTCATCAATGTCATCAGCATCAACGTCCTCGTCTTCGTCGCCCGTCACGGACTTGAGCAGGATGCCGCCGTAGTTCTCGGCGTCCAGGAAAAGCAAATTGGAAAAATATTTTTTCGGCGTGAAACTCAGCACCTGGAAGAGCTCGTTCGAGAGCACGGTCTGCAGGATGAAGGCCAGGTACGTCTGCGCGTGCTTCATCTCGGTCTTCTTGGTGCAGAGCACGATTTTGCTAAAGTCCGCGTACACGATCTGGCTGCCCAGGCGTCGGAGCTCGGCCAGCAGCTGCAGGAAAAGCTTCTCCATGAGCCGCTTGATCATGGCCTGCAGCCCCGGGTCGTAGCTCAGCGCGCTGGGCGAGCAGACCCAGCGGTAGAACTGCTGCAGCAGATGGTCGGCGAACTTGTTGCGGCTCGTGAGGAAGTCCTTGAAGAGGGTCGTCACGAGCAGCCGCAGCAGTCGGAAGGCCTCCTGGCACGGTTCCTCGGCCTCGCCCGCAGCTGCCGCCGCCGCAGCTGCCGCCGCCGCAGCTGCCGTGCTAGCGCTGCTCTTGGCCGACGTCCCTGCCGGAGCCCCGCTCCCGTCCGCGTCAAAGTCGATCTCCATCTGGTGCGCGCCACCGCCGATGCCCTCGATGCTCTGGATCTGCAGCGCGACGAGGATCGCGTTGACTGCGAGCCCGTCGAGCTCGAGCTCCACGCAGATCTCGGGGAACGAGCCCTTGTCGCAGACTACGGCCGACGTATCCGTGCGGTGGCTCTTGTGGCTGTCCTTGGCTGAGACCGACCTGCCCAGTAGCGAGTTGCTGAACAGGTGCTGGTACTGCTCCTGCTCCTTGCCGCCCAAATCCGGTACCGAGCTTGGCGAGTGCCACCAGAGATGCTTGTGCTTGCTCAGTGTGCGCGAGTAGAGCGTGTCGAGGATCGCGATCGAGTGGTCGCCCGTGAAGTTGCCCACGGGCAGGTGCGCGTACCGCGCGCAGTCAAGGACCTCCTGGAAGTACGAGGCCATCTCGAGCGCGCGCGCGACGAGCTTCTCGCCCATGATCTTGCGCCACGTGAGCGCTGGAAAGAGCGTGTCTTCCTCGTTCCAGGGCAGCAGCGCCATGGGGAAGCTGTGCAGACCCTGCATCTTCTCGCGCAGCCGCTTGCTCGACGGGATGCACGTCTGCGCCACGACGATCGTCGGCTTCGCCGCGCTCTGCTTGGCCGACGCGAGGCGCGCAAGCGACGAGTTGACGCCCTGGAATGCGTCCTGCAACGTCTTGACCACGTGCGTCTTGAACGCGCAGCTGCGCATGCTGGCTGCAGGGTTGCTGGACTCCTCGCCAGCCGCCTGCTCCTGCAGGAGCTGGTCAAAGTACTGCTGGAGGTCCGAGCCGCGCGCACGGACCGTTGAGATTGGGTCCACGTACCAGACCGTGGCGTCGCCCTCACAGCCTTTGGCGTTGTCGCCATCAGCGTCCGGGTCGGTAAGAACCACGAGACCCAGCACGGCGCGGTTCTTCTGCTGGGCAAAGTAGAGTAGCACGCGGCGAAGCAGTGGCGCGGGCGTCTTGTTACCGCTGGGACCCTGGTACACGTCCACAAGGTACGGCACCTGGGCGGTCGACTGAAACTGCAGGTCGTTGAGCTCGTACTCCTGGGTCGCGCCTGAGTGGTGCGGATTGACGACCTTGACGACGCACCCGAGACTGCACACGGCACGGGTGAGCGCCGAGACCTGGAGCTCATACACGCCCTTGACGACCGGGTCATTCAGGATCTGATGCATCTCCTTATGGTGCTGCTGGAACTGCTGCTCGCTCACCATGATCTCCACGACGGACTGCGGCTTGGACGACACGTGCGGCAGCACGCGCATCACGCGCCGCGAGAAGAGCGGCAGTGCTGTGAAGATGTGGCTGTCGGACTCGTCGCACGACAAGTAGAACACGCGCGGCATCTTGAGCGTGATGCGGTGCAGCATCTGCGACTGTGTCGTGATTACCCAACACGTGAAGTGGCCGTCCTGCTCCTGCTGCACCTCAACGATCTGCCAGAACTCGCGGTGCAGCGCACTCGCTGTGTTGAGCACAAAGTTCTCCATGCCAATACCCGTGCCAGTGCTGCGTGACGCCATGGATTGGTGGCGCTTGGCGTTCGGTGCGAGCGAGCCACCACTACCCAGCTCGAGCATCGCAGTGCTCCCAACAATGTTACGTGCACGCTCCTCCCGCAGCCGCTTGCGCTTGACGAGCAGCGTCTTCCACTTGGCCTTGCGGTTGCGCAACCAGTCGGAGAACGGCGCCTCCCCGAGCTTCATAGGACCAGCAGGAGCCATTTCCTCGTCCTCGCCTTCAGCTGTACCAGTAGCAGACGCCACGCCCTCGCTCTCCTCAGTCGAGTCCACAGCGCTGCCACTGCTGCACTGTTCACCGTTCTCAGAGGCGCGCTTGCGCTTCTGTTTGAGCGAAAGCAGCTGGGTCTTCTTCTCCAGGGCACTCAGTCCCGACCCTGGCTTCTTCTTGCCGGCCATCAGGTCCTCCATGTCGATCATCTGTGCGATGTAGTCCTCACCGCCCGTGTTCTTGGTCTGCGTGACGAACTTGGTGAGCGAACCCTGCTGGTGCTTGGCATTCTTCTCACGCACCTGCTTGCGCATCCAGTCGGGCAGCTCAATGCGCGGCACTGGGTTCTTCACGTTCTGGAATGCCGCCGGCAACGAGATGATCTTTTGGATCGTCGACGCGAAGCGGCCACGGTAATAGTCCCAGTCGAGGATCGTGCGGATGTCAAAGTCCTGGAGGTTCGGGTCCTTAAGCCATTTCTTAAGAAAGTGGCGCTTCACGGCCTCCTCAGTCGAGAAAATCGCCGTGGGAATCGCGCGTTCAGTCACTTTCTCACCATAGGGTTTGGCCGCGATGATCATCTTGCACGTGAGCCCACGGTCCTTGACCATGGACTCACCCAGGAACTCGCTCAGACGCTTGGCAGTCGTGATCGAGGTCGACTTCTGGCCCTCGTACTCCTCGAGCTTGCCGGACATGCTCTTGTTCTCCGTGATGAGCTCCATGAGTTCGTCGTCGTCCATGCTCTTGCCCTTCGTGTCGATCACGTCAAGCCACCGGTTCGCACACTTGGCCACGGAGGCGTAGCACTCCTCCAGGTTCTCGCCGTCCAAGAAACAGTCGAAGACCTGGGACTGGAACGCCTTGATGAGCTGTAGTTCCCCTCGACGCTTGAGTTCAAAGCCCTTGAGCTCGGCAAGCGAGTGGTCGAAGTTAAACACGGCATAACGCTTCTTCAACAGTCGTCCTTCTTCCGTGGACGCTGGCAGCACCATGGCCTTGTACGGCCCGTCGACTTCAAAGAGGATCGAGCACTCCTCGTGGTTCTTGTACTTGCCCGTGGCTGGGTCCAGCTCGTGGTACTGCGGGTTCGTGAACTTGGCCTGCACGTCAGCGTTGAGCATCACACACGGGTACGATATGCTTCGCGAACTGCCATCATGGAGCTTAAACGAGAACGTCTCGGGGAACGACGCCGGCAGGATCGCCCAGATACCGTCCGTGTCGAGCTCCAGCGGCCGGCCGATCTGCTCCACGAGCTCCCGGGCGCCCGTGATGATGTCCGAGCCCGTGTTGGTCACGATACCGGCCATCTCCATCGAGTGCCACCGCGCGCCCTTGCGCATCACGTAGCCGTAGAACGAGTTGAGGATGCACTTGTGCGCGAGCTGGAGCGAGTCGTACACGAGGCACTTGTTCTGGGCCTCAATCTTCGCCAGCAGATCGTTCTGAGCCTCGGCCTGCGACTGCTTCTTCTTCCACGTCTTTGTGAGCGTCTTGTAGTCGTAGCGCCGGTCACGAAACGCGCGCACTGTGTTGACGTAGAACGGGTTCTCGCGCATGCACACGGTCGCCGAGCGCGTCTGCTGCTCCGTGATCTTGGTCTTCTTGTACACGCTGGAGCAGTAACTCTTGAAGCGCTGCTTGAGAAGTAGTTCCTGCCGATCGGCGTGCAGTTGCCCGAACGGCACGAGTCTCGTGCCACCACCTATTTCCAAGTCGCTGCCACCCGTCGATTTCCCAAACTGACTGTTACCACCAAAGCCACCAGCACCATGGACCTGGCCGCCCTGAGGCCCCACGGGGAAGTTCTCGTACTCGAGCTGTGTCTTGATTGAGAAGTACTCGGGCCGCGTCGCTGGGTAAAAGTCGCCTCGCCAGACCCAGTCCATGTCACGCTGGCACGAGTCGTGCTCGCGCTTGACCGCCGACTTGCCGCACTCAGTGTTGTACACGCACGCGGCGCAGTCGGCCTCGTTAACGATCGCGCAGGGCTGCAGCCGGTTCGTGAGGATGATGTTGGGGTACATGGCCGCGACGTCCAAGTGGTAGATCAGTGGCTTCTCCTTACGGATCGGCCGGTCCCGCAGCCCTTCAAGTTGAGCCACGATCTGCGTCCTCACATCGTTGTAGTTCGCCACACGATCCAGCGCAATGTCCATCTCGACGGCCAGCGAGAAGCGCAGATCGCGGTCAATGTTGTCAATGAGCTGCTGGAAGGCGCTTGATACCAGGTTAAAATCGTACGGGAAATCGGCACGGAACACTCCGGACTCGAGACACTCGACGTGGCCACCGACGTACGTCTCATTCTCGACGAGGTGGCCTTTGAAGAACTTCTCCTGGTGCTCGGAGCTCTGCTTGTTCGGGCAGATGATCGCGCCCTCGAAGGCCTCGACCATGAGCAACGCCTCGCAGAGCGTACCTGAGCCTTTGCGCAGCACGTCCTCGCTGCCGAGCGGGATGATCGTGCAGAGCGAGAAGACAAAGAGGTGCACGTACTTGTCGTACAAGTAGAACGTGGCTACAGCATCAGAGACGGAGTAGGACGCCATCTTGAGCGGCTCGTCGCGCGCCAGGGGAAGCATATCTTCAGCGTCCACTTCCACGGGGTCGTAGCCCAACTTGTACTTGGTCACAGCCTTGAGGCCCTGCGAGCCCTGCGGCAGGTACGAGTCGCGCTTCACCCAACAGAAGGCGTCCATGTGCACGCTAGAGCGGCCGCGGTACTCGCCACTTCGTAGATCGAGCGAGATGCCGATCTCATCAGCCATGTTGATGCCGTGTACCTTGGCGCGCGCATCCATGAAGGGCCAGTCGAAAAAGTCGCCGTTATAGGTCACGAAGATATGCGGCTGCACATCGATGACGTGTTCGAAGAACCTCCGCAGCAGCTGCTCCTCGTTCTCCTCGTTGAAGACGACAAAAGGTCCCGGGTAGTCCTTCTTGGGCGTGTACTCAAAGTCCTGGATGTCCTCAGACACGAACTCGCGGTTCACAATGAGGTACCCTTGGCGGTCAATCATGTACGAGATCATGTAGATCTGGTCAAAGGCGGCGTCCGGGAACTTGAGCGGAAGCTTAGTCGTCTCGATGTCGAAGGCGCAGACGACCGGCTCGGCCTTGTCGACCATGTCGGGCAGGCGCTTGATGTCTGAGGGCGCGTACGGTACCGCGGGGTCGTAGTTGACGTGGTACCAAGCGCCCACACGGATGTTGAGGTCGATCGCCACACGCATCGAGTAGGGCACGTCGTACTCGCGCAGCTCGAGCAGCGCCGAGACACTCTCGTCCATGCCGCCGCGCGAGAGCATCGTACTGTCGCCGCCAAAGAGCAGGTCGTCCTCGTTCACGACCTCACGCGTCTGGCCCTGGAGCTCGTACGCCTGGCGGGCCTTCTGCTGCGCCTGGTTCTTCTCGATGACCGGCGCGAGCGCCTGCTTGACAGTCACGAGGTCTGAGACCGTGTAGAAGCTCAGCTTGACGTACACAGCCTTCTTGCCGCTCAGGTGGTTCGGCATGTCCAAGTCTTCCTTGTACACGCGCTCGGCCTTAGCAACAAGCCCTTCGAACTTGCGCATGCAGTACGCGATGACCTCCTGCGACCGGTTCTCCTCGGGCCGCACGTATAGGTACGGCTGGTAGATCACGCGTGTCTTGAACGCCTTGCCATCCTGCTCGAGGAAATAGAGCTCCACGGCGCTCACCTCGAACTTGCCCTCGGTCGGGTCGAGGATCGTCGTCGCGCGCAGGTTGAGCAGCCACCCGAGGCGCGGGTCGCGCTCGCCATTCGCATTGCCGCTATTCGCACCAGCCCCCCCGCTAAAGTCCGCCGCGGAGGTGTCTTGCTCCTCCTGCTCGATGAGTGCCGGCAGCAGGTGGAAGCCGAATTTTTTGTCGAGCTCGTCACCCTTCTTGAGCATGTACTGCTTGGCCTCGGTCATGCTGCGGCTGCCGCCGCGCGTCGCCTGCGCGTTCGCGCGCGCGCCCTGGGAGCTGCGAGCCCAGGCCGAGCCCCCAGACATCGCGCGGCGGTACTGGTTGCCGCCACCACCACCGTTGCCGTTGCCTCCATTGCGATGCGCCATCTGGTTCCTCGCGTCTGCACGTGAGCGAGGCGAGCCCGTGGAGGTGAAGTGTGGATGGCCGGCCGTTTTTGCCAGCAGGCTTTTGCCGCACACAAATAAATGGCGGGAGATGTCACTAAAAATGGCGCGAGCTTATGTCACTACCGGGTACATCACTAAAACGAGGAGATTGGTGTTTAGTGACCAATCCCGCAATTCTGCAAATCATATTGAACAGCACTGCTGCCACCCTGAAATGCCCCACCTATCACATCTCTGGTGTTATTCTGGTACAGTTTTTCTATAGTGGGACCCTCCTAGCTTCAACCTCTCACTCCACTTCGTGCCTGGTATTGTTGGCGTTCACAGACCCGTAGGACCCCGTGTGAAATTTCAAACAGCACCTGTGCCACGTATTAAACAATCTATAAGCACGTGCACTATGCACGAGGATTTCTGCCCTCAGTTCGCTACCCTACCGCGTTGGGTGGTAGAAGAAACACCAATTCAATTTGCTCCTCACACAGGATTTGAAGCATTTTGCTACCACTCGATATTGCATAGCCGTGCAAACACCTTCAGCTTCATTTGAGCCAACTTCATCCAAAAAATGAAAATGTCAGCACGGTATACTTGGCAGCGTTTATCAACGGCGGTAGCTGAGCCCACTAACGCAGATCGCCTACTCCAGTCTCTCTCGCTCGTTCAATGCCGCTTTGTCAGGCATATCAATACTTCATCGTGATGTTGCTCATATTTTCTATTTGTCTTCTCCCTGCTCTTCAAAAAATCAGCAATAAATTTGATGGGTGGCAGCAGACGTCAACCATTAGGTCGAAGATCTGCTTTTTCTCAGCAGCGAAGTGCGTCATCTGGTGTGTGGACCCCTCTCAAACCATGCTCATTTGCCAAAGTGCTGCGCCAAGGACTACGCACGATGTCACCGATCACAGCTTTGCCTCAGATCCCTCACTTCTTTGAGCGCGTGCTCGACCACCAGAGCTCAGTGGCGATCCTCGAAGCACCGTCTGATAACACCACTGATGACCACCACCGCGAGTTGAAGTACGCAGAGCTGCTCGCGCAAGCTCTCTTGCTTCGTGACGAGCTGCTCGTGGGGCTTAAAGAGCGAAGCCATGGCGATGACAGCCAGCCGCGGATCGCCTACCTCGGCGAGCGTGGGGCGTCCTACGTCGTGATCCAATGGGCCATTTGGCTCGCAGGCGCCATCGCAGTGCCCCTGCACCACCGCCACCCAGCCGCCGAGCTCGAGTACATCCTCTCGGACTCTGATTCGGCACTGCTGGTCGCAAGCGAGTCGTTCACCCGTTCGAAGCTGGGAGACTTCCTGACAGCCTTGCCATCCAGTTCAGTTGGGATTCCTGTCCTCATCCACGCTGCAATGAAGCCATCAGCTGATGCGGAGTCCAAAACGCGGCTGACCCCAGAAGAAGCCGACGTGATTCGCCAGTGGTTGCAGACGCAAGATCTCCAGTCCGCCGGCGCGCACATTATATACACGAGCGGCACGACGGGCCGACCAAAAGGTGTGGTCACGACGCACAGCAGTCTCACTGCGCAGATCCACGATCTCGTCGCTGCATGGGAGATGATGCCCAGTGACCACTTGATCCACTTCCTGCCGCTGCACCACATCCACGGCATGCTCAACAACTTGCTCTGCGTGCACTACGCTGGTGGCTCGGTCGAGTTTCTGCCAGCCGCGCAGCCTCCGCTCATCTGGTCGAAGCTCAGCGAA
>JAASFV010001055.1:0-11760 GCA_023334015.1 Globisporangium paddicum
ACACTCACCTGTATAATTACTGGTTTATTCCCTTTTAGTTTTTTTCATTTTCATTATCGGCTACTTATTCGTGTACAAAATATAGGCGGCCAAATTATGGCAGAATTAACAGCTCGCTGCCACTTTGAGTGAAAGGCTCAATACCAAAATCGTACTTTTCACAAAACGCAGACATAAATAATGCAGTCGTGTCAACCAGTAAAGCGTCTGCGATATGTTGGCATCAAAGTCTCTGGATCTGATTCTAGTACTAGTAGATCTGATTTGGCGCAACAACCTCTCCAAAAAAAAAGCTGAGCTGTTCGAGTGATCGTGCACACTTGAGTGATTACAGTAGGATCAGAAAGGTGAAAGTCACGCGCTCTTCTCTTGCAAAGGGACCACCGAAGCTTCGTTCGAAAAGCGCCTTTCACATTTCGAAGCTCGCATCGAAAACACTTTCTTAGTTCAGCGCGTGTGTCGACATTCGTATCCAGCATCATAGCATATTTTGTTTATCCTCTCTTGGCCACTCCTTCTGAAGCATCGACTAAGGTGCCGAGTCCATTTGTCTGCGTGATTCCGTGCGCGTTGCTCGCGTGGTCATGCCTGAGGTCATGTGGGACGATCATTTGCGTTGGTCTCCAATGAAATTATCACGAGCCAAAGGTCTCTCGCTCCTTTCATTCATAATACCCTTCAAAATCGATATTAACCATCTCATAACAATCGATACTTACAAGGTTCAAAAACTCTGCCAAATCTAATATTTGTCAACGCTGCCGTTTCGTTTCACGCTTTGGTCGACGAAACACACCAAATGGCCTCCGAACTGGCTTTCTCTGTAGCAAAAACTGTACCTTTTATGCCGATCTGCGACATTTCGCCCATGATGCTTCCACCATTCGACTCTCAAACTGAAGAGCTCATTCTGCAATTCGCTCAATCCTCCGCACACACACTCCTCCCATCCAGCACTCAGTATGAAGACCTTTGCGCTCCTCGCCGCCGCCGCCATGGCCGTGTCCACCGCCAACGCCGCCGAGTGCGTGCTCACGGAGATCGCCACGGGCTTCCTCGACATCGTCGAGGACGTGTACACGTGCTCCGACGTGACCGGCTACTCGATCGTGCCGCCATCGACCAACCCAACCGCGACCCAGGCCGCCGCCATCTGCACTAAGTGCTCCAAGCTCGTGGCCGAGGCCAAGAAGAAGACCTTCCCGACGTGCACGTTCAACATCGACGGCGTCGAGACACCGCTCAACGTCTTCTTCCAGAAGGTCGTCGGCGCGTGCGGCTCGACCACCTCCGGCTCGGCCGCGGGATCGTCGGCCAGCGCCAACGCCACGATCACGACCACGGCGCCTGCGGCCACCACTGCCACGCCCAAGACGAGCTCGGGCTCGAGCGCCTCGTCGACCACGGTCAAGGCCCCGACGCCTACGCCCACCACCGTGGCTCCCAAGTCGGCCGGCGTGATCGCCACCGCGAGCGCCGCCGTCGTCGCCGTCGCGACCATCGCTGCCTACGCCCTGTAAGTAAGCGACTTCTTCATCATCTCTATTGTAGTTGTTGTCTCTCGCTCCTCACCGACAGCGTTTTTGAAACAATCCACGCGTTGCTGTCGCTTGTAATGGTGAGCTGAGTGCTCACTGGTATGATACAAAAGGAATAAAGACAACAATATGTATACTTGGCTGCTTCATTATGATCCATTCATTCTCTAGTCTGGCTGTTGTGATATGAGCAGGTTCATAGTGCTCGATGGGTCGTCTAGTACTAGTCTGAGCAAATCAATACACGAAGTGACTCATATTCTATAGTCTGGTGGTCGTTTCTTAGCTCCAGAGTCCGAACTTCTTGGCCTGGGCTCGGAAATCTGCGATAGCGGCACTCGCTCTCACAGGCTCAGGCTCGTAGTCTTCCTCTACAGGTTGGCTCTTGGACGCCGGCTCGTCATCGTCGCTCTCAGATCCAACTGGAGACGAGGACGGGAGATACTTGGCCAAGAGGGACTGTGTTGCCTTTGGTTTCCCAGTCAAAGCAGCCTTCGCCCTGGGCTTGAGCTTGGGTTTGAGCTTCTTGTGACTCGATGAGACCGCCACCTTGGCCCCAGAGCGCTCCTTAATCCTGTTCGGCTCGTTCTGAACCACTGGGGCGCCGTAGAGCCTCGCTGCCGCCGCGGCTGTCGCTAAACTCGAGCGTGGGTCGATACTGAGCTCGCAAGAGCCCACTACGTCCCGCTTGGACGAGGCTTTAACGACTGGGCTGGGCGCCTCGGAGGCTGGCAGGTCGCCGAATGACTGGTTGTGAGCCGCTCGAGCGCTCTTCCCAGTTGACAAAATGCTGCGATTCAGCGAATTCGCCCTTGACGGTGGCAAATGGCTAGTACCACCACCACCAATTTCACCAGCGCCACCCGACAGTGTTGAAGATGGGTCTGGTAAGGAGCCGTCGCTACGCTTGCGCCGCAACTCCTTGAGCTTTTTGGCCGCCTGGGACGTCTGTGTCTTGCGCACCACCACACGCGCCAGAGGCGAAAGATAGTAGCCAATGCCGCCGTTCGAGCTCCCTCCGCCTTTGTGCAGCACGCCCTTGCGCAGGCGTCCGAGCGTCTCGTCCTTTTCGCCGAGAGCATCATCTAGGTCATCCCCGTTGCGCGTCTCGCCTTCCGAGTCGTTCGCGTCCGTCCTGCCCGTTCCCTGGCTGGCAGAGTCCAGTTCTAATCCAGAGTCTAACTGCGGGTCGTTGTTGTCGTTGTCATCGCTTGTGTCCTCGGTATCGCCGCCACCCAGCAACCTGCTCTCGGAGGGGTCAACTTTGGGAAAGTTCTTGGCCACCAAGAAGCTTAAACGGTCTGAGCCAAGCTCTCGACCAGAGCCGTTCTCACTGGCTTCGCTGGTGGATGCTGGTCGCATCTGGAGCAGCTCGTCAGTGTCGTTCGCATCACCATTGCCACCGCCATTGGCGTCCCCACTATTGCTCCTCGCATCCAGGCCAACGGGGATTGTCGGGAGCTGTGGAGGCGGTGGGGTGCTCGCGACCAGGTCTGCTTCGTACTTGCGCTCTCCGATACTCGTGTTCTCCTCGAGCTGCATCGCAAACTCGGGCAGCCTGGAAAACTGTTTGTGGCGGTCGCCACATACGATCGGCGGGCGACATAAGGTCTCGTTCAGTGGCCTTGCTGCTGGACTTGACCCAGGTCGGCGGGCCAAAGAAGAAGCCGATGTGGCCTGCAAGGACAGGTTGAGCAGCGCTGAGACTGCGCCGGACTCGACCTTTGGAGATTGGCCTGACAGGTTTGTCAACGCCAGTGTGCAGTGTTCACGTACCTCGGCGTTCTCGAGCTTGGAGAGCTGCAACAGCGCCGGTACGGCGTCCTCGTCGACCATTTTTGCAGCAATCGTGTTCTCAGCAGCGTTATCCCCACGCGATGACAAAGTCGCTGAGGCTGGGATCGTAAAGTTGCAGAGAGCCCCCGCACAGCACTTGAGGATGCTCAGGTACGCGCTCGACTCGGCGCGATGCGACTCGCCCACGAGAATGCGCGTGCAGCCGAGCGCGACGAGGCGGCTGCGGTGCTCGGGCAGCAACGAGAGTGCCCAGAGGCTCGCAGTGCAGCGCCATCTTGTCTCGGGCAGCTGGGCGTCAGTCATGAGCGCGTCGATGGCCTGGACCACGTTGGGCGCCACTAGTGAGACGCAGGCGACTTGCTGGTCGTTTCTCATGAGCAGCTGTGCGGTCGTAACTGCGGCAAACGCAGCGCTGCAAAGCGCATCCGCGCAGTCGAGACTCGATTCTGGATCGCTCGTGGCCACAAGGCTCGTGAGGGTGCAGAACAGCGGGACAATCAGCGAATTCCGAGCACCGACCATGTTGCTAAAGGATGGCGCGTGGCTCAGTTGCCGGAACAGGATGCACACGAGCGCGAGGAAGTCCTGGTCGAGGATCAGCGGGAGATTCTCGTGGGAGTACTGGGGCGAGTCCTGGCTCAGGATGGCGTACAGACAGTCGATGACACCGTCGCTGAGCATGGCCTGGAGCAACTCGGCGCTATGCGAGATGCAGCAGAGCGTCAGCAGCGTCGTCTTGATCGCCGGCGGTGGGTAGTGTCCAAGCGGCCCAGTCTCTGCGGTGGTGAGCAGCTGCACAAGAATCCTCGAGATTTCGGGGTGCTCGAGTCTGCTTCGCGTGGCTTCGTGCCACGCCAGGCTGCAGAATGTCGAGACAGCAAAGACGACGCACTCGCCGTCCTCACAGACGGTTGGTAGGGGCGCATGGCGCCTGAGGAATGCCGTGAGCGTCGCGATGCTCGCTGAAGACGCCACAGCCAGGCGCGTCTCGTCGTACGTGGAAAGCGTGAAGAGTACTAGCGCCAGGCGCTTGGCCGAGCACGACGGTAGTGCTGCTGAGTTGTCGTTTGCTGGCTGAACAGCGGAGCCTGAGCCTCTCATCATGGTGATATTGTGGAGCGCGTCGATGATGCCAGCATTCACGCTCGGCAGCCGCGAGTGCTCGTAGTACACGAGCTCGCAGAGCAGACTCTCGAACAGCAGCTGCATGTCTTGATTCTGGCCACTGTACCGCTCCATGAGCCCGAAGATTGCCTTGAGCGCCGATCGCTCGCCACAAAGTGCGTTCCTTCCCACTGGATGGCTCACAAGTTTCATGAACACCATCGTGACGACCTCGCAGGCGCTGCCGAGCTCGAGCGTCGCGAACGCTGGCAGGATCTTCACGAGTCCGTCCTGCACCATAGTTTTGATGGTCTCGGCGTTGAGTAGATTGAACAGCGCCCTGGCACACGTCTCCTTAGTTGTGGCGTTCACCGCACGCACCATGCTGATCATCATGAGCACGCCAATGGCGCCCTCGCGCACAAGATGCGCCTCGTTGCCTGGGACGCACGAGAGGTTGCACAACACTTTGGCGCAATCCCGCTGGCTCTCCTCGCTGTACGAGTTGCTGAGCATCGCAAGGATTGTGACGATCCCGGCGGTGACCAGGATGTCGCGGATGCTGGGCTCCACCGAGAGGTTCGCCAGCGTGATCGCACAACAGCGCTGGATGCCCTTGTCTTCCTTGATCTTGGCGAGCGTCGCAAGCACTGAGATGACTCCCATACGCACGAGTGCCATGCAGCAGCTCGGGTGGCACGACATGCTCGCGAGCACGTGGCAGCATGATGCCTTCGTCTCCAGGTCCTGCGTCGCCATGCACGTGGAGAGCACGACCTGGATCGCGCCTTCGTCCGCCATGATCTGCGAGCACTCCTCGTCGCGGCACAGGAGACTCAGGCACGAGCAGCAGAAGCGCTCGATCGCAACGCGCGAGCGCTCCAGTACCAGGATCTTGGTCACGCAAAGCACCACCTGCAGATTGCATACGTGGATCGAGATCCCTTCGTCGGCGGCCAGGCACGCGAGTGCAGCTGTACAGCGCGCTCGGATCTCGCTGATGAGTCCCGCATTGACTGCACTGGGGCTACTGGTCTCGTCGTCACTGCTACTCAGGTACAGGATCGCGGGAATGACGCCGGCCCGAGTTACTGCGTCTCGCGTCTCGCTGTGCTCGCAGAGCCCGTGGAGCGCTTTCGAAAACAGCCGCTTAGTCTCGAGGCTCTGGTCCGGCGTCATACTCAGCTGGATCAGCGCGGTGATCGCGCCGGCGTTCATGATGTCAGCTGCGGCCTGCTGCACGCCCAGCAGGTTGCAGAGCGCGAGGGTACACATCTTCTTGGCGTTGTTGTCGCTCGTTCGACGCGAGAGTGACGAGAGGATGCTCACACCGTCGCGTTCCACGAGCTTCACGCGGGTCTCCTCGTTGCACGAGATGTTGTAAAGTGTGCGTGCACACACTGTACGCAGCACCTCGCCGCCAGCGTAGCCCATGGAGCCCCGACAGAGTTCGTTCACCAGCAGGAGCAGCCCTTCAAAGACCATGCGAAGACGGTTTCCCGGCTCCTTGCTCAGGTTATACAGCGTGCTGGCGATCAAGAGCTTGGCGCTGGACGCGCTGGTTGCACCAGTGAGCGACACGAGTGTGCCCATGCAGCCCTTGGCGACCATCTCGCTGCGGCAGGCCTTGAGCGCCGAGAGGTTGAGCATGACGTACGCGAGCATCTCCTGGATATCGGGCGTGTTGAAGTGGATTAGCGATGAGATGGCGCTCACGATGCCTTCCTCCATGAGCCGCAGTCGCACGCGCTTGAAGTTCGAGAGGTTGCACAGCGCCTTGGCCGTGATCTCGTCGCAGTCCTCGGACGACGCTGACGCCGAGGCCGACGACGACGACGAACTCGAGGTTGTGAGCGTGATAAACATTTTGAGCACGCTCTCGATCTTCTGGTACGGCTCGCGCACGCACGTGAGGTTGAAGAGCGCGCTCCGGCAGAGCCACGCGACCTTGGGCTGCTCCGTGATGAGCACCGAGAGCGCGCTCACGGCGCCGTCCTCGACGAGCATCTCCTCCTCGCCCTCGAGGCAGCACAGATTGCAGAGCGTGATGGCACAGGCCGTACGCAGCGTCTTGTCCTCGGTCTCGTCCACGATCTCCGAGACCGTCTTGACGGCCCCCTGGCGCACGATCACCTGCCGCAGCTCGCTCACGTGCGAGAGATTCATGAGCGCTGTCACACAATGCAGTCGCGTGACGCTATCGTTCGCCTTGCAGAG
The DNA here is from genome assembly GCA_023334015.1 of Globisporangium paddicum. Taxonomy (NCBI): domain Eukaryota; phylum Oomycota; class Peronosporomycetes; order Pythiales; family Pythiaceae; genus Globisporangium; species Globisporangium paddicum. The sequence goes on from JAASFV010001055.1 coordinate 6,657, forward strand.
CAGCATGAGTGCCTCGACCACGTTCTCCTGCACCATCAGCACCGCGTTCTCCGGGTTGGAGCTCCAGTTGCTCAGCGTGAGCGCACAGCGGCGCCGCTGCTTGGTCTGCACGCTTTCATCACCAGGCGTAGTCAAATCGTCCCGGCCGCTGCTGGTGTACGTAATGAACTTTGTTCGCGGCAGGCTCGTCGGTGTCGTCGATCCTGCTGGGCTACCGAGGCCTGGATTGGCTGTGACGGTCGACACAGCCACAGACAGTGCATCCGAGACCGCATCCCTGAGCACGTGGCGGCCCTCGGACCGGGCCACATCCCCCCACATCGCTCCGCCATTGTTGCTGCTACCATAGCCCAAGCCGCCGCCGAACGTGAGCTGCAGACTGCGCTTCATGCGTGACATGTAGAGCATGCCGTCGATGTACTCGCCGCGCGTGCCAAACATATCCCCCAGGTACGGCCGGAACGCGCGCGCGCTCGTGAACTCGGGTGCGAGCTTCTTGCGGCCGTTCTTGCGGCTTAGGAACGACGGCTTGGGAGAGCTCAGCATCAGTGCACCAGCAGCAGCAGCAGCAGTTGGACCAGTGGACGACAGGAGCGGAGACCCAGCGCTGGAGCCTGAGTTATGCGGAGCTCTCGGTGTAGTGGAGACCACTGACGGTCGCTTCTCTCGTTTGTGTGGCGAGACCAGCGGGCCTGTGGTCGCTGCGCTGGTATCAGCAACTCCGGACTGGTGGTTCACAGCAGTGGCAGTCGCATTGCCACTGGTACTGGACGTAGTACCCAAGCTTGAAGTGTAGAAGCGCTTGGGCGCGCGGTCGGCGTACTCCATGGCGAACTCGTTGCAGTCGAAGAAGTTCTGCACGGCGGCGACGGCGTTGACAGCCGGCAGCACGCTCTCGTCCACGAGCTTCCGGAAGACGACCTCGCGCTTGGCGAACACGGTCGAGCGGCGCTTGAGTGGGCCCGTCTGCTGTTGTTGGGAGCATGGTAGCGAGCTGGGCACACGGCTGCGGGTGGCCTTGCCGCTGCGCTCTTCAACGATCGGGGCCGAGACGTCGTGGGTCGCGACCTCGTCCGTCTGCATCGCCACGCGCGAGCGCTCGTGCGTCCAGAGCGTTGACAGGTTCATTCTCCTGCTGGCTGTTGGTGTTGGTAGGGAGTCAGCGGCAGTCGTCACGCACCCATGAGGTTGGGGAGGAGCTCAAGAGCCATACACAATGCTGGTATTAATACTTGAACCGCTGTCACTTGAAGGCGACAGCGAAACGACTCGTCGAGTGTTCAGCACTCGTACTGAGAGAGACACTCACTCACTGTACACATGCTGATGCTCTGCTGCTCATCAATCATGCGGTTTACGGCTCGTAGCTCGCGTGGCGCACGCCTTCCACATGGGTCCACGTTGCCGCAGCTCGTGCTCTGGTTTGCCATTTTTCGCCACCACACCAGGACCACACGAACATTCTCGGAGCTACAGTGAATGTGTACGTAAAAGCCTCTTTATAACCAATAAGGCTGTAAATATATATTTGCTAGTAAATACAATTGGGAGTAGCCTGTTTATAGTGGATGTTATCTGCATTAGGTGTATAAGTTGTTATGGAAGGGTAGAACACATTTTGTTTCTGAAGCAAACACTCGTCTTCGAGTGCTGTGAGCAGCTCATTTGCGCATTCGCCACCAAGAGCTCAGATAATGGCGCCCGCCCTCGCTCTTGGCGTGTCGCTGCCGCCCACGAGTGTCCATGCGCTGTCCGTGTCCATGCCCCAGTGGGCGCACGTCGTGGGCTACGAGGAGAACGACGCGGCGGTGCTGGCGGCCATGGCCTGCGGCTACCCGCGCTTCTTCTACCACCCGTTCGTGGTCACGCTCACGAAGCTGCTGAGCTCCAGGGCTCCGTTCGCAGAATTCTTCCCCACTGCCAATGGTGACGAGCACGCGTGGAGCCTGGCACTCGCGCCCACGCTCGTGAGCGCGCGTCGGTTGCAGTCGTTTCTCATCGCGAGCACCAAGAACGACCCAGCGGTTGTGGACATCTCGGCTGAACAGGGTGATGTGGAGATCTCGGGCGTGCGCAACCTCGTGTGGGTCGTGCGCTACCCACGCCGACTAACGGCTACGGCCAAGCAGTTCTGGCAGCACTCGGGCGAGATTGTGTCCTCGCGCCACGCGCAGCTCGTGCTCGAGGTGCTCAACGACGAGACGCCGACGATAGCGGCGACAATTATTGCGCCACGCCTGACTGCGAACCGCACGGCGACCCACAAGCAGTTGCACGAGCGCATTGCATCGCTGTACCTGGGCGCCAACAGCAACAGCAGTGACGCTAGCGAGAACGTGTTTGTGTATCCGACGGGCATGGGCGCGATCTTTGCGAGTGTGCGGCTCGCAAGCAAACTTCGTCCGGACGCCAAGAGCATCCTGTTTGGCTTTCCGTACGTCGACACGCTCAAGATCCTCTCGCGGGTCGAGTGGTGCACCAAGGGCGTGTATTTCTTCCCAGTCTGCGGCGAGAAGGAGCTGCTGGAGGTGGAGGCGATCCTCAAGCGCGAGCCGATCTTCGGCGTCTTCACCGAGTTCCCAGGCAACCCTCTGCTCTCAACGCCCGACCTGAGTCGCCTCGGGCGTCTCGCACATGCGAATGGTACGGTGCTCGTGGTGGATGACACTATTGGTTCGTACAACGTTAATGTGATGTCCCACAACAGCGCCGACATTGTCACGACGAGTCTCTCCAAGATCTTCAGCGGCACGTGCGACATCATGGGCGGCAGCATCGTACTCAACCCGACTGGTCCGCTCTACAACACACTTAAGCAGAACATTGCTCAAGAGGACGCGTTCATCGTGGAAGAAGACGCCAGGGTGCTGCTGGAAACCTCGGTCGATGTGCACGAGCGGCTCGCAAAGGTAAACAGTTCGGCAAATGTCATCGCGAAGCGGCTACACGCGCACCCACTGGTGAAGAGCACTTTCTACCCTGAGCTCCAGGAAGATCCGACGCAGTTTACCAAGTTTCTGTCCAACCCCAGCAGCGACGGCGCGCCCCAGTTTGGTCCGCTCCTCTCGATCGTGCTCAAGGGCGGCCTCCCCGTCGCCACAGCGTTCTACGACGCGGTGAGCATCGCCAAGGGCCCGAGTCTCGGCACGAACTTCACCATGTGTTGTCCGTACACGCTGCTCGCGCACTACAACGAGCTGGGCTTTGCCGAGTCCTGCGGCGTGGATCGCAACCTCCTCCGCATCTCCGTCGGCCTCGAGGATGCCGAGGAGATCTGGGAAACGATCGACAGTGCGCTTCAGGCCGCGACCGCAGTGTACGAGTCAGAGAGTGCCTGATCGAAAGAGAGAAGAGACTGCTCCTGCTTCAGCCACATACGCACGCTGATTTGGTGCGACGCCGATGCCTCTGACAAAGGAGCATCGCCGCCACCAGCTGCCTGCGCTCTGTGATGACCGAGAGAGGAGTGGAGACTGTGAGGCGATAGATAGATCTCGCCATGCAATGGATGGATTATATAGGCATTCGCTACTCAAAACTTGATTTGTCTTCGTGAGCATCTCTCCCAACTCAGTAGTCCTCCAGGTCGCCCTGGTAAGCTGATGGCGGTGGTGGTGGTGGTGGGGCAGCTCTCTCAGTTTTCCTGCCGCTATCCCGAGCGTTGTACTGGTCGCTTGGACTGCTGCTGCGAACATCTCGAGGCGTGTAGGGGGACGAGAAGTGATGCGGGTATGGCGACGGAGGCGGCATGGGTGAGAACAGCGGTGGTCTTATCCCACCAGAGTACGAACTCGAACTCCCACCACCTCCGTCGTGACGACTCGACGCTGCTCTAAAACTCAGGAGGTCTTCAGCGACAGCACCACGCTGCGAGAAGTCGTTCTTCGCATCCGCAAAGTGCACCGAGGCCTGGTAGAGTCGCGGCGTGAGCAAGCCCTCGTCGTTGTCCGTGAACGCGAGCCCTGCGGTCGCCAGGGGCTTGATTTTCTGTCCTGGAGCAGAAGTCCTGGGCTCCTCCTGTTCGCGAGGCTGCAGCCTCAGGCGCGTCACGAGCTCCTCAAGCACTGCGCGAGGGTCGAGCGCCTGCTGCTGGCGGCTATTGTGGTTGTTGATGAGCTGGTCAAACGCGGACCGGGCCTCTTCAAGCGTGAACAGAGTTGTGGAGCGCTGCGGCGGTTTCTTGTTCTTCGAGTTGACGAGCGCCGCCATGGCCGACGCAATGCTCGTGAGCACCTGCGGCGGGGCGTCGGGCGACACGTGCACTTGCTCGAGCGCCTGCATTAGTAGCTCTTCCTCTGCGGCTGTGAGCGTCACGACGCAATCGCACGGGCCCTGGGCCGAGTCACTGGGGCTATCCTGGTGTGGTTGGTCCATCCCAGCTGCCATGGAATAGCTCGCGCCAGCTCCACTGTTGCTGAAGGCCTTGCGAGAGAACCGTGCAAAGCTCATCATGACGTGGTGGCCGGCCTCGATGCGCGCCACGTCGTAGCAGAGCTTGTAGTAGCGTTCCTGGACATCGCGCGGCGTCTTGTTGGGCATATCGGCGGCGATTTGCATCCACGGGTAGCTCACAGCGTTGTCGCCCCTGGAGGCGAGCAGCTGCTCGAAGAGCGCATCTTCCTCGAGCGTCCAGCGCGAGTCGATCGTCTGCATGGCCAAGTGCTCCTGGCGCCGCTGCGAACTCACGAGCTGGAGCTCAAGGAAGTACCGGTTGGCATGCATCTTGACCTCCTGGAGTGATCGCGTGCGCACGACCGTGGCGATCGACTGCCAGGCGTTCTGGGCACTCGCCAGGGCCTGGCCCTGGGTCTGGGTCTGGCTGCCGACGCCGCCGCCGAACTCTTCGAGCCCGTCGAGGAACCGCCGGTGCTCGTCTGTCGTCCAGGCCGAGCCCGTGGGCGCCAGCGTATTCGTAGACCCGGCGAGGCTCGAGTTGGCGAGCGTCGAGATGTTGTACGAATTGTTGTAGACGGACACGACGGGCGTGCGCGCCTGGAACGGCATCTGCTGGCCGTCATCGTAGAAGCGCGCGCCGCTCTTGGGCCCCGGCGGCTGGTGTCCGCCTGCTCTCATGGCGTGCCTCGAGAGTGTCAGGCGTGGTCCG
>JAASFV010001056.1:0-11760 GCA_023334015.1 Globisporangium paddicum
ACCATCCAGGTGCACAGCTTTGGAGGAGCGGTTTTGGATGTCTCGACCTGTGCAGGAACTTAAACAAGTGATACTTAATGTGGCTCACACTACTTCTTCTGAATTTCAGGATTCCCTTTCATACTGCATATTGCATAGGCTACGTATCATTTTATATAGGCCACGTATCCATCCCCCATATGATGTTGTTGAAAGTGATTTTTAATTTATTTTTATTTTTTGCGAAAATTTACATCATAAATATCCCACTTTTAAATTGCGAGCAAACAAAAAAATCCCCCAAAGTGACCAAAATTGCTATGGGGTAATTTTGTGTTTTACGGTATACAGTAGAACCCCTCTTCTAGTATACCAGCTGTTCGGCAGAAAAGTATGCGGGTTCTGGGGTATGCTTTTGCACGTTTGCCATACAAACTTCAGTATGTTTGGTATGCACCATTTGAATAGCAATATGCCTCCTAAACTGTGAGCATACAAATCCCAAGTATATTTGTGGAGTGATTACTGAGAAACGTTCTATCAGATGATATTGTGGCTTGGAGAACTTGTCTTACAGTAATGACAGACCATCTTCTTCCTCTTCCTGCCGACTGTCGTGTAGCAGCTCTCTACAACTTCTACGGAGAAGCATTTATATAGCCTGATAAACTTAAATACACTGTTTTCAATTACTGCTACTATTGTAAAAATAGTGTTGGAACGCAACATATCATGCATTTTCTATTCAACAGCTTGCTCGCTTGCTTCGAGTTGTTCCTCCTGCCATTCAGGATAATTTCTTGCGAGCCGGACACTTTTCACTCGTCAACTGGACACCAGTTGGCTCATCAAAATATTTCTTAACGCTCACGAGCACCAGCGAACCTTCAGCCTGCCATTTTAGTACTTTGTAAGCCCAGAATATGCTACGTCGAACATTCGTATGTATCGCTCTCTCTGAAAATCCCAGGAGCGAAAATCTCAAAGAGCTCCGGAAAGTATGAACCACATTCTAATTTAGGCACGAGTGTTCATTCTCGCAGACCTGATTGGACACCACATGCTTGAGGCTTTGATGCTCAATGCCAGCTTGCAAGTTAACTATAAGAACTGGGTGGGCACACTTTACTCGTGGACACGTCGATAGGTCGTTCAGCGACTCAGGTCAGAGCAAGAGCCATCAAGATCATTCTGTTCCTTCTGTTCCTGAGACTGGTCGACTGGTGCTGAATGAAATCGAGTGCACTATTAGCGCATGTATAAAGGTTTTTATCAATCTAATTATTAAAGCCACTATAAGCAGATGTAACATTTTAGCGCGGGTTTCCACTGTATAAACAGGTTTTATAGAAAAGATTGGGCGCTCTGACGTCATATTGCGTAACGCTTCGCAGGTGATCCAATTGATCCAAATCGACCACTAACTCCCATTCGATCATGTCACGAGCCTCGCGTTGGACACAATCCTGAGCCTGTGCGCACGCAGCAAAGCTTCAGACCCCCTCCGTCTCTCCATTTTCCATTTCCTCAGCCACACCAGCAGACAATGAAGCTCTCGATTACCTCTGCTGCGGTCCTCACACTCGCTGTCCTTGCACGCGGCTCGAACGCCGCCGAGTGCGCACTCACGGGCCTCACGACTCTGCTCACGAGCTCGACTGTTTCAATGTGCTCGAGCGACTCAGGCTACTCGTTCGCGTCGCTTAAGGCGGCCTCGACAAACGACATGGCGGCCATGTGCGCGAGTGACGCGTGTCTCCAGGCGGTCTCGTCCATCCAGGGACTCGACCTAGGCGACTGTACCGTGAGCGGCGTGGCTGTCATGGCCCAGCTCGTGGACCCCGTGACAACGTACTGCTCGTCCGCGACCGCCTCGACCTCGGCTACGGAGGCGTCGACTGCGTCGGCCGCAAGATCAGCATCGGCTTCAGGGTCCAGCTCCGCTTCGGGCTCAGAGGACGAGACGCCGGTGCCGTCCGTCAAGGTCACGACGGCAACGGCCACCCTTACGATGTCCCCCGCACTGGCTGAATCAGTGGAGCTTGCAGGCAGCTCGTCGGCCAGCCAGAGTAGCTCGTCGTCGCTCTCCACGGTGAAGAAGAGCTCGTCGTCGTCGTCCAAGAAAGGGTTGACATCGGTTGGCTCGAGCGACAGCAGCAGCAGTCTGGACGTCGAGACCCAAAAGATCGCGGCCAAGAGCAGCAGCGGCTCGGGGACTTCGACCACCACGTCCGCGCCCTCGACCACCACCACAGCGCCCAAAGTGCAGTCGACTACAAGTACAGCGGTCTCAATGTTCTCATCCCTGGTCTACAGCTCGCTGGCTATCGCAACGATTGCCGTTGTGGTCATGTAGTTTGTCCACTTCAGGTGGGCAATGTCTTTGTTACGCGTAGCTCTTCACCATATTGTATTAAACAATCTTCACTTGTACCTAGTCGTGGTTTTGCTTGTCCTACACACTTGGACACTTGATCACATTGTCTCAAACAGGCGCAGCACGATGTGCAGCTGATAGAGCACCTCGGCAGCCGTCGGGCGCTCGTCGGGGTCCACACTGATGCACTTTTGCGCGAGAGCGACCATCTCAGGTGGACAATGTCTCGAGAACTGCACTTGGAGTTTGCCCACCGACACCATCTGCAAGATCGCAGTCTCGGGGAGCGAGCGTCCACCATTGGCGGACATACTCGTCGAGGAGGACATTAAGTGTCCACTTTCGTTGGTTAAGTGCTCTTTCCGGTGCGAATACGGCAGCTCGTGCGTGTCCAGCTCCGAGAGCACGATGCCCAGCGAGAACACGTCGCTCTTCTCATCGTAGTGCCTGCCGACCATCACCTCGGGCGCCATCCAGAGCGACGAACCCACGCCCGCGGTCATCGTAGCGTCGCGAGCCGATTGTGAGCACATGCGCGACGAGCCAAAGTCAGTGAGCTTGGCGTCGAGCTTGCTCGAGAGCAGGATGTTGCGCGACTTGAGGTCGCGGTGCAGCAGCTGTGGCTGCAGCGAGTGGAGGTATGTGAGCGCGTGGGCGATCTGGAGCGCGATCTTGACCTTCTCGTAGCTAAAGCCCTGCGGGGTACCCGAGCCCGGCTCGTTGTACTGCACGAGTAGCGAGCGTAGATCACCTCGCTCCATGAACTCGGAGAGCGCGTAGAGATCGCTGAGCGACTCCCAGGCGACTCCCAGGAACGCGACGATGTGTGGGTGGTCTAGCGCGGCCTGGAGCTTGATCTCGCTCAGAAAGTTCTCAATGTGCTGTAGGTCCTTCCGCGTCTCGGGCAGCAATTTCTTGATCGCCACGGTCTGCTCGCGGTACGTGCCTTGGTACACTTCGCCGAAGCCGCCGCGACTGAGAAGCTTGCCTACGTGGACCTTGTCGAACGGGATCCGCGCGGCGACAATCACGGCGTCTTCCCAGATGCTCCCACTGCTGCGCCGCCGTGGTGAGCGAGAGTCAGACTCGTCCGAGAGGTGGCGCGTCTCTCGGTAGTCCATGCGAACCGTCTCGAGTGACGAGTACCCATCTTCAGCAGATCTGGGAGTGCTCTTAGTAGCTGCGTTCGTCTTCTGGTTGCGGCGTCGCATGATGAACGCCGAGATTAGCAGTCCGAACACCAATGCGCCTAGGACGAGTCCAACGATAATTCCGCTGCTCAGTCCGCCAGCGTCACTGTTGTCATGGTGTAACGTCTCAATGTCTACACATCAATTCAGTCATGAGCTTCCAGAATACAATCTTCTAGGATTAATAGAAGAGTGCTCAGCGTTACCTGTGGTCGACGAGGTGATGTCAGATGGCGAGGGAAGCACAGCGGACGCCGAGTCGCTCGTGTTGAAGCCTGGCTGTTGCATTTTCTCGACGACGTCGCCCTTCTTCACGACGATCGTGTACGACATGGATGTCTGTCCGTTACGTGTTGTGGCCTTTGTCTCCACGTTGACGAGTTCGCCGCCGTCGAGCACGTTTGCGTCTAGTCTTGGTGGCAGCGTCGTCGAATTGTACATCGTCACGGTTTCCCTGTTGTCTGGGGCAGGGCTTGGCGTGCTCGTCGGCTGCGGCTGCTTTGTCGCTGGGATCTGAGTTAGTAGTGCTGTTGTTTGTAGCGGAGCCGGGGCTAAAGTCAGCGGCTCAGCACTCGTTGGTTCTGGGGCTGAAGTCGGTGCTGGTGTGTTTGTTATGCTTGGCTGGGGACTGCGAATGGCTGGACTAGGTGGCGCAAGCGTTGAGCTGGGTTCAGCACTCGGAGCTGGACGGGATGTAGCGGGCGATTGCGTTGGAGTTGGCGATGGCTGAGCGGTCTTTGGCGTTGCTGTAGGAGTTGGCGATGGCGAGGGGGTCACTATTGGCGCTGGAGATGGTGGCGGAGATGTTGTCGTTGGTGGTGATGGCGATGGTGTCACCACTGGAGATGGTGGAGATGGTGGTAATGGCTTTGGCGGCGCTGTTGTCACCTGAGGAGGCTGTGTAGTGGGGGTCTCCATCGGTGCCGCTGTTGTTGGAACTGGCGCTAGCTCAGTTGGTTCAGGAGATGGTGCTGGTGATGATGACACTGGTATTGGTGATGGCGTAGGAGACACGGCAGCAGGTGGTGGCGGAGTGGGTTGCCCAGCCGCTGTCGTGTTCTCAAGCGAGTCCGCTGCCACCAATGCTTCAGTGGCTGATGCTACGGCAGCAAAGACACAGCAGCCTGCGTAAACCAGTCGAGCGATGTTTTGTGGCGTCCGTAGAGCTGTCGAAGAAACCGCAGACGAGCGGCTACGAATTCGACTCTTGCGCGTGAGCATTGCTCGCAACGGCGGGACTGAGCGAGTACTGAGTGCCGAACACAGCACTCGCAGCTGGCTTGTTGTGGATTGGGCAGCGATAAGAGGAATGCGATTGTGCAGACTCGCGTGCTCGCAATGCAAATAGCAAATGGCCAGCAGTGATATCTGCGGCGAGAATAGAAACAGCGTGGGTCACGCGACGAAGGCACCGTTTGTGTTGATCTGTGGCAGTCTGCCCGTGGCGGTGGCTGTCGAACTGGAGCAACACCAATCGGCAGCCATTAAAGCTCTGGACACGACACTTGAGCTGGGTAAACAGCAATGGCTGAATGTGTATGTGGCATACAATTCGCAATAGTGAGCTTGTCTCTTGTTGCTGGGAGTCCAAATTGCATCATCGAGCGCTCACAGCCACACGTTTTCGCATTGCCCGCGAAAGGTCGCGATGACAATCACTCCTGGGACCTTATATAATCGATATTACATATTTATTCGTACAGTTACGTATATCAAGAAGGTATATTATATAGACAATTATCTAATATCTGATATAAATAGATATTAACATATATAAACAGGTAAATAAACATTTGAAGCCAAAAGATCACAAACTTCAACAAAAGACCAACACGAGACTCCACAACTCGATTGGACAGCAGCACACACCACAAGCAAACTTGCGAGCACTGGGTCTCCAAGACGCAGCGTCAGGATGAATGGAGACGACTGCGCCACGAAGGGCAGCATCAGACGGGACTTTGAGCTGCATTCGTCCGATATGTTGTGTTGAGAACAGCCCACTCGATCAATAGCAGTCCAAGCACAAGCGAATGCGAGACCTACAGCAGAAAAACCCACGAATGTGTGTCGAACATGAGCCTGAGCATAAATATTTCTGTGAATCCTCTCAGGTGTCGCCCTGTCAAGAGCCGTCCGTTTCAGCGAAAACACCCCCACCAGTCCTTTAGCTTCCTCTTCGCACCTTCACGGGCCACCATCCACGCAGATTTCATCAGTCACAAAAGCGAGGAAGATCCCCAACACTCTCTCCGTACGCACTTGACTTATCGCTACCATGGCAGGAGCGCGGCGTTTGCTTGCGGCTCTCGTCCTGCTTGTGGTCTGCTCAGTGACGCTCGTGGCCAGCAACCCCAGCTTCCGACAGGCCGCAGACGCCGTCGACGCGCAGTGCAAGAAGCTCAACAGCGCCAAGCTGCCCGTGTTCTTTTTCCACGGCCTCGAGATGGACGCACATGAGGGTGACGTGTTCCACGCCAACCTGACCGGCGACGGCCACACGTTCATCTCGCTGGCCTTCTGCCAGAACAAGTGCTCGGACAAGGCGCTGTACCTGCAGGTCCAAGATGCGATCACGGCGATCAGTGGGACCGTGAACAGCAATCCTGCCACGTACAAGGACGGCTACGTTTTCATGGGCATCTCCCTGGGCGCGCTCATCGCGCGAGGGGTCATTGAGCAATGGGACGCGCACAACGTCAAGAGCCTCATTAGCCTCGCGGGGCCGCAAAACGGGCTCTTCTACGGCCCGCAGCTCTCGGACTACCTCGCGCTCATGGTGCTGACGCAGTACGGCCCGACAGTCGTAGATGCGACAATCTTTGACTTCTCCAAGTTCACGCAGGCAGACTTTAACGGCAAGATCCAGCGCGCTGCCGCTGAGGCCGTGCTCTTTCCGTACATGCAGAACCAGCTCTCGCTGGTGGATATGCTGCACCCGCCCGTGGCAAAGATCTGGGCCGAGACGGCTCCGTTCCTAGCCAAGATTAACAATCTCGATGCGTGCGACTGCAAGGACGCGGTCTGCCGCAAGGACCAACAGCGACGCCGCAAAAACTTCCTTAAGCTCTGCACGGCGCACTTCTTCGGCTCGCCCCAGGACGACTTCATCTCGCCGTGGCAGTCGGCGATCCTCGGCCGCTACGCCGACGTGCGCACGACCGGGCAGCTCGAGACGCTCTTCTCGCAACTGCACGTGCTCGACGTCAAGGACACGGACGAATACAAGACGGACAGCTACGGGCTCCAGGCGCTCGCCCAGCGCGGTGGCCTGCTCCTTCACGCGGTGCCGAACGTCGGCCACTCGTGCTGGGTGCGCGACTACGTGACCCCCGACGGCAAGCTCGACTGCAAGTTCCAGTCCGTGTACGACGCACACGTTTACCCGGTGCTGCGCGACCCGCTGCGCACGGCCAAGCCTGGGAAGACCGCCATCGAGTTCTAGAGCTCATCAATGCTGCTTCGGAGCTGCTCATTACTGCGTTCATTACGCTTTAAAAAAGCTTGCGGGTAAAGAACGAGTCAGAATACATGTAATTCTTTAAAATGATACACATTTATAATATTTCTTAAATATAATCAAAATTTCTAACCTTTATAAATAAATAGATATCTTTAATATTATAACTGCAGGCCAGAAGCATCTAATACAATATTAAGGAATCATTTTGACTGATCACCCTCTGTCTACGAAACAACAATCTACAACTTCAAGATGAATAGAGGCAGTCCATCTCTGAGAGTGTCTAGACCAACTTTATTATTCTGGATACACTGAAATGGCAGTACGTTCGCGTCCAACAAATGTCTGCCAATGGCCTTCGAACTGCGACCGATACTAGTGACCAGCTGCATCGCTTTATGTGTTTGACAGGGACCAGTCGCCTCAAGCAAAACTGTGTGATATCGGTATGTTGGCAGCACCGTAAGTAGCCGGTTAGACGTCGAATTGCTGATTGTTGCTTACAGGGCAAAGCAAGAAGATAAGTTGGCTGTTATGTTGCACCAAGTCTCACCAGACACAAATAATAGAGGTTGGTTTAGACTGATTCCTAAGTGAGTCAAGCAGCTGTGCAAAGAAGATACATGTTGTTGTGCTGTTGTGCTGACTCCTTGAAGTTGTGACAGTAGACTATAGTTTGAGACAACGCCCAAATGAGCTCTATGAGCTCTCCGACTAGCGCCCAAGTGAGCTCTTCAATCTCAAAGAGCACTTCGACTGGGAATGAGCTTTTGGACTGCCTCATTCAGCTCAATCAACTTCAAGGATAAGCTTTGAAAAAGAAGACGTTGATGCCAGCCATGGTTGTCCCGTGATCCACTCGCGATTTGCTTTAGGTGTTTGGCTGTTGGGAAACAGCGACCAAGCGACGGGTTTCTCCCGATTATACATCTGATTCCCTGTCTCGCACTGTTCCGTACTTGGCTTAACGTTGAGCGCGTCCTGTCAAACTGAGCTACCATTCCGAAACTTTCCTCGCCCGCAGCAAGACTCCCACTTCCAGTCCAGCTCAGAGCCAATGGCCAAGTTCGCGTCGCTCTTTCTCGCAGTCGCGGCGCTGTTGAGCGTCTGCGCGTCGGTGTTCGCGCAGTCGGACGTCATCCCAGGCAACAAGGTCGCGCTGCCGATCTTCTTCTTCCATGGCGTGACCGCGAACGCCACGGCTGCGCGCAACGTGCAGGCGAACCTGACGGCTGAAGGCCGCGTGTTCACGTCGCTTACGTTCTGCCAGAATACGTGCTCCGTGCAGGCACTCAACAACCAGGTTCCGATGGCGATCGCGCAGATCCGCTCGATTGTCGCCAACGACTCGCGCTACGCCAACGGCTACGTGTTCATGTCCCACTCGCAGGGCGGAGCCATTGCACGCGGCGTGATCGAAGAGATGGATGACCACAAGGTCAAGGTCTTTGTGAGTCTTGCCGGTGCTGTGAATGGCGAGTTCTACGGCCCCGAGGCCCAGGATGCTACCCCACTCTACGTGTTCGTCAACTACCTCGGCCCCCAACTCCTCCCCCCAACGATCCTCAACTTCACTAAGTACACCAAATCGGACTACTCTGGTAAGGTCCAGATGGACTTCGCGGACCTGTCAGCCAACACGCCGAGTCTCCAGAGCGAGTACTCGGCGTTCAACCTCGCACGCACGCCGTACTACGACCAGTGGGTCAAGACGAACCCGTACTTCCCAAAGATCAACAACCTCAACATGTGTAACGCCAGCGACGCGCAGTGCGTTGCTGACAAGGTGCGCCGCCGCGCCAACTTCCTCAAGCTCAATGAGGCGCACTTCTTCGCGTCGGCCGGCGACGACGTCATCTCGCCGTGGCAGCAGTCGCACCTGGCGTACTACAGCGAGGTGAGCAGCGCCGAGGAGGTCGAGACCAAGTGGGCGGACCTCAAGATCGTCGACGTTAAGAACACGCGCGAGTACACGAGCGACTCGTACGGCCTCAAGACGCTCGATGCGCGCGGCGGTCTCTTCTTCCACACGGCGCAGAACATCAGCCACGGCTGCTGGCTGGGCGACAACACGGGGGCCGGCCAGACCGTCGAGTGCAAGTTCAAGCCACTCTACAACGACGTGCTCTACCCAGCGTTCAAGACCCCAGCGTTTTTCTACGCGCGTCCGCAGTGCTAGGAGAATGTGTACTGCACAGTACGTTGATCTACCTATCGCAAACCCCGTGCCGGGTTCAATACAATTTGTACTTTGTGAAGCGCATGTCGTTCGCTCGTGAGGCGTGTATCAGCGAGAGAACGCAAACCAACGCTTATTGGTTTGCGTGGCTGGGCGCTTCGTGCTGGTGAATACGTTACTTGAGCTGGTGGCTCGTAGCTCGTGCAGGCAGGACCCTGGGAAAGTGGATCATAACTTGAGTCTCAAGTCCTGGACTTCGATTGGCGAAATATTAATCCCTCCAGTGGGATTTTGTCAGTCGGCGCTCGGAGTAATGCACTACGTAGCAACATGTTTCCTAATATACTTACTCCTACTTTGTGTGGCTGCAAGAGCTCGTCCAGTTGTAATAGGATAGACTCCAGTGAAGTCTATCCTATTACACTACGGTCAGCGCGTAAGCTCTTACTCCGAAACAGAGCACTTCGAGTGCAAGTTGCCAAAAGGGATCTCAGTCTGCGTTGCCAATAGCGCCTACTTCAGGTCGGCAGTGGAGGTATCATTGTAAACAGACTCCATTCAGTGGTGCCTCAACGCTGTTGACGACAGCATTGCTGTCTCCGTGATCAGCTCAGTTATGAGGGACATCTGTTTTCAAACCACCAGCTTGTCGCTTTTTGCTAGCTCCTGGAGATTTGCTCGCCGAGCCATTGTCGAGAGATCGAGATAGCAACATATATTATGATTTCATCCGTATACTGGTACGTGGTGTTCTACTCACGCGTTGATTGACTGGCTGACCACGCTGAGAGCGTTCAGACACTCCAAATATGTGTCATTCCACAACTTGCCTCGCCCACAGCAAGACCCCTCCGTCCAGTCCAACACAGAACCAATGGCTAATTTCGTGTCGCTTTTCCTCGCCGTCGCGGCGCTGCTGGGCGTCTGCTCCACAGTGATCGCGACTACCTCGCAAGACAAGCAGCCGCTGCCAATCTTCTTCTTCCACGGCGTGACCGCGAACGCCGCCGCCGCGAGCAATCTCGCAGCCAACCTGACGGCCGAGGGCCGTCTCTTCACGGCGCTGAGCTTTTGCCAAGACACGTGCTCAACCCAGGCGCTCAACAACCAGATCCCAATGGCGATCGCGCAGATCCGATCGATTGTGACCAACGACTCGCGTTACGCCAATGGCTACGTCTTCGTCGCACATTCCCAGGGAGGCGCCATTGCGCGTGGCGTGATTGAAGAGATGGACGACCACAAGGTCAAGGCCTTTGTGAGTCTCGCCGGCGCTGTGAACGGCGGCTTCAACGGGCCCCAGCCAGAGGACGCCCTCTCGCTTTACGTGTTCGTCAACTACCTCGGCCCACGCATGCTTCCAGCGACAATCCTCGACTTCTCCAAATACACGCCGGCAGACCTGAACGGCAAGGAGCAGCGCGAGTTCTCAGACCTGGCGGCCAGTACGCCAAGCCCTCAGAGTCAGTACTCGGTGTTCAACTTAAACCGGTCGCCATACTTTGACCAGTGGATCGAGACGAACCCGTACTTCCCAAAGATCAACAACCTCAACATCTGCAAGATTGGCGACCTCCTGTGCGTCGCTGACAAGCTGCGTCGCCGCGCCAACTTCCTCAAGCTCAAGGAGGCGCACTTCTTCGCGTCGGCTGGCGACGACGTCATTGCGCCATGGCAGCAGTCGCACTTGGCCTCCTACTCTGAGGTGAGCAGCGCCGAAGAGGTCGAGACCAAGTGGGCGAGTCTCAAACTCCTCGATGTGAAGCAGACGCGTGAGTACACGAGCGACTCATACGGCCTCAAGACGCTCGATGCGCGCGGCGGCCTCTTCTTTCACACGGCCAAGGACGTGGGCCACAACTGTTGGCTGGGCGACTACACGGCTGTGGGCCAGACCGTCGAGTGCAAGTTCAAGCCGCTCTACAACGACGTGGTCTACCCAGTCTTCCAGAACCCAGCCTTCTTCTACGCGGCCCGTCAAGGTCAGAATGCGTCTTGCTTGTACTGATTCATCCTTCTGTGGATCCATAAAGATTTCAATAGAATTACTTTGTGAGCTCTCGGGCGATTGTAGCCATTTCTGAGGACTCGTGCCATTCGGATTCTTGTTCTCACGCTAGTTCCCACCAGGAGATGAATATGCAATTGAAGCGCACCATGCATAACTTACCGTACAGTACAGCTCCAAGCAGCAGAGTCACTTGCGTCGCTCAAGCATTCATGGTCTCTTCGTATTAGCCTTGGCGAGCTCAGTTTCACCAGTCCTTGGGAACTGGTAAAAATCGTTTTCGATTAGGTCAATCACGACGCGAAGTGGTCGAACCTGTTCTTGCGTGAAGAGATGCTGCTGATCAGCCTTGGAGTCTGGACAGTTGGCTTGCGACTTGGTGCTACTGCCTCAAACGGGTAAGTGTTAATCCAATGCAAGTGATACAGTGCGCGCCAATTGGTTAGCCGCACTTTGATTTTTCTGGAATTTTTGTTGTTGTCGACCACTTTCCGAATGTTTGAAAAGACCATCGCAATCGCCCGAATTTTGTGGTTCCTGTGGTGCTTTTGTTGTTTTGAAAAC
>JAASFV010001057.1:0-11756 GCA_023334015.1 Globisporangium paddicum
GCTTGAAGCTGTCAGTGGCGTGTGTGGGGCTGGCGGGTTTCGTCCGAATCGAGACATCGCTGCTGCTGCGGTGGACAAGGAGCCCTTGGCTGGTTCACCACGTGATGCTGGTGCTGACAATGAGGAACGAGCGGACTGCGTTGTGAGCTGTGGCACGGGTGTCCGCTGGACCACTTCGTGCGAATAACTCTTCTCAAACACGCCCTGCGGCAGGATGTGCGCGTACACACGCACAAAGAGCGGGATTCTCTGCGGACCTGAAGGATCAGCTGCCGAGTCCTCCGTGGCAGCAGTGCGTCGACTGCTCTTGCTGTTATTGCCGCTCTGTTGGAGCGATTTGCTCTCGATTACTTTTGTTTGTTTCTTGCGCGAGTCTGGTTTGGACAGAGGCTTCTGCAGCATCAGCGACGTAGCGGTGCTGGCGCCTGGCAGGAGAGCTCTTGTACCAGCAGTGGTCTTGGCTGCTATTGCCTTGGTGGCCTTGTCGCCTGCGGCTTCCTGCGTCGCAGTCGAGCGGTTAATGACTGAAGCTCGCGGCAGCTGAAGCTCCGGATTGCTGGTCTCCGGACCTCGCGAGCCTGATACCTTGGCTGGCGAAGCTGGGCCACCAGTTGCTGCATCTATGGTCCTGTACGAGACGAAACACGCGAGGTCATGGTTGATAACGAAGGCATCGCCCAGCGCCTGGAGACTCACGCGAATCAGGGCTTTCTCACCTGGGGCCAGTTGGCCGCTCTTTGGGGCGAACTGGAGCACACCATTGGCCACCAGAGGGTGGGTCGCGTCCAACTCGAACGCCAGCATTTTGGGCACTGACGATGAGCTGCTGAACTCGTTCTGCAGAACCACGAGCTGGCTCACTTGCGTGTACATGGGCACGTGGCCAAAGTCCACAAAGTCCGACACGAAGCACGCCGGCTGGTCTGGCACAGCAAGCAGCTGGCTGCGTGGTGGCTCGGCCCCGGCCTCACTGAGACTCGTGGCCTCACGCACCTGAGCGAGCGTTTGCTGAAGCGGGTGGTAGCCGGTGGCCACGAGCGTGAGCACCACGGCCTCTTTGTAGCCTCTGCCCATGAGCCCGTGCGCCTTGAGGATGAGCATGGTCTCAATGCGCCGAGCCTCGATCGGATTAAACTCGATCTCTACGAAGACCGAACTGCGCGCGGCCACGATCTCGGACGTCGTGGCGCAGTGGAGCACGGGAAAGCCGTGGCTCTCAGCGTTGACGCGCGAGAAGGCGTTGCTACCGACCTCGAGGCGGAAGGCGCCCTCGCCACGGTTGAAGACCTCGATCTGCTGTACTGGCGGCCTTGAGAAGGCCTTCTCATCCTCACCGTCACTGTCGCCACCGTCTGCCAGACGCCGCCGGAACTCGCCCAACATAACAGGCGAGAGATGGAAAACCCGCTGCGGGACGAAGAGTTTGGGCTCGCTGCGGCCGAGCGTGCGGCCCTGGAGCTCGAGCACCACGCGCTTGCCCTTGTCCACCTCGAGGAAGACCGGTAGGTCGTGCTCGCCACCGTACGCATCTGAGTTGTACGCGTATGAGATGGCCAGCAGCACACTCTGGTGGGGCAGTAGCGTGGTCTTGCGAGGCGAAATGGCAAATACCTTGCTGTCGATGATGGCATTCAGGCGCACCTCATGGCTCGAGGGTGCACCGGTCTCGGCCCAATGCTCCATCTCCACGTCGCCCTCCTTCGGGTACCGCAGTCGGAATTGCACGACGAGCGACCCCGGGTTGGTGAGCTTCAGGAAGACCTGTTGCGGCTCGGAGCCTAGCGCCGCGGGCGAGAATGGGATCGCAAAGTGACGGAGACCGTCTGTATCAACAGCATTCCCACCGCCACCACCACTGGTTTCCTGGTGCTTGCTACTTTCCGCATTGCTGCTGCTAGCGAGCTCGTCATCCTTGGAGAGTGGTGCCGAAAGGTACTCGTTGAGCTCGCGGCACTGAAACTGGCGCCAGGCCAGCTGGCTCGCAAGCCGCGGCACGCGGATGTCCTCGATGAGCACGGTTGGGAAGGACGCCTCGGCCGTGATGACGCACGTCTTGAGGTCGTGTTGCTGATCTCCCCAGCGGTCGTAGGCCGTCCGGAGTCCCTGCTCGTGGCTCGCAGATCCGGCCGAGATGGCACACGAAACTGTGAAGGCGAACTTGCCTGCGATGCTGGGCAAGAACGTGGCCGTGATCTGCTTGCGCGAGCGGGCGGCGATGCGGCCCTGGGACTCAGAGAACGAGAGTTTGCCGCTGGCATCTCCTGATAGTAAGCCACCAGCAGCAGCAGAATGTTGGCTCTCAACCTGCAGAGCAAATTGGAGGTCGCAGTCCGCCACGTTGACGAGCCAGAGGGTCTGGCGCGCGCTCGTGTGGACGAGGATCGTCTCGAAGGCCAGTGTCTCGGGCTCGAACACGACCGCGCCCACCGTGCCTCGAGTCTGCACCTTGACAGTGAGCTCGTGCAGCACGGGGACTCTAGTCTCGAGGGCTGTCGTCTTGCGCTGCTGACTCTGGCCGGTGCCCAAGGCCATACTGATGGGCTTAACGGCCACGACAAACCGGCTGATGTACTCGCGTACCTCCTGCGGCGAGAAGGCGCACTGGACGGCCACGCGCTCGTTGCCGTTGAGTCTTCCAAGCGCAGGCGAGACGCGGAAGACGCTCTGGTGTTGGCGTGGCACGTCCCACTTGAACACGAGCGGCACGCGCGACGCGTTCGCGATCGTCACGGACCGAGTCGATTCGAGCCCCAATGCGGTGGGTTTGACAAATACTCGGGCATCCGAGTGATGGTCGTTGAAGTTGTTTTGCTCTTCGACCACGAGTGATGGTACCGCGCAGATCCCGACGAGCTCGATGGTTTCGGGTCGCGACCGCGCGTTGTTGACGATGCACTGGAACGCGTGCGCGTGGCGTGCGGGCCTACGAGGCGAGAAGCGCAACTGGACCAGCGCGAAGGATTTGGCGCCGACGAGCCCGCTGGTGGGCTTGCAGGAGAAGGTCTCGCTCGGGTCGCCCACGAACGCGAAAAGCGCGGGCGTGTCACCGGCGTTCTCGAGCAGAATCGTCTGAAAAACGCTGTCGCCCAGGAAGCAGGGCGGAAAGTGCGCTGTGCGACGGCTCAGGCGGAAACTGAGCTTGGAGAGGAACTGCTCTGTGGGTGATGCGAACGTGTTCCCACAGGCGCTTGCGACAAGGCACCAGGGCGGCGCTAGCGTCTCAACGTTCACGAGGCGGAACGTACGTGTCGACTTGAAGGCCACAAAGCCCTCAAGCTCGGCCACATAGTATGAGTTCGCCTGCGTCGGCTGGAAGGCCACACGGAACTCGAACGTGGCACCCGCCGCGATATCGGCGCTCGCGGGGAAGACCTGAAAGACCTTGCTGCTGTTGTTGCTGTCAGCCATTGCCACGCGCCACGAGCACGTGACCTTACCGTGCGTGTTGTTGGTCACCTGCAGTGTTTTTTTAGACGGGAGCTGCACGAGGCCGCAGTTGCCAAAGTCCAGTCGCGCGTTGACGACTGTGAGCGCGTTGCGCGAGTCTTCGACGCTGACAAAGAACTCGTGGCAGAGCTCCACGTCGGCCATGGACGCCTCGCCACTTCGAGTGAGGATTTGACTGGCTGCTGGCAGAGTTGTTGCTGGTGTTGAGGGCGGTGGTATGCTTAGCGACAAGGATGATGCGAGTCCAGTGCTGCGCCTCAGAGCGCCCTGGAGGAAGAGCGTGTCACCAACATCCTGCCAATAGGCCTCCAGCTGGTCAGGGCTGAGCAGTGCGAGTCCCGCACGCGCGCGCAGACGGGAGGCGTCCACGTGGGCCTGCTGGAAGGGTGACGGTCGCGTCTTGTCGTCAAAGGCCGTGCCTAGGATGTCCACGAAGAGTGGGCTCTGGTTGTGCAGCAGCAGGAAGACCCGGCGGTAGAAGTTGCCTGGCTGCTCGGGCGCGAACGTGATCGTGATATGGCGGTCGAGAAATGGCGCGACAATGCCGTTCACGCTGTCGAACTGGAACGCGCCCTGCCCCTGCTGGCAGCTGAAATGGAAAGCGACGGGAGCAGGCGACTCGTTGCGGATCGTGAGCACGCGCGACGCCGGCGGGGCCTTGCTCACAGCCACGTCATGGAAGTTGATGGACGTTGTGGCCACGAAGTTGGCCTCGTTGTTCTTCTTCCAGAGACTCACGCGCGGGCCCACGGCGCGGCCCTTGCACGTGAGCTGGACCGTGTTCCCGCCTGGCGTGCGCACATCGAAGCGGTCGCACGTGAACGTACCTGCACTCAGCGGTGTGTAGCGCACTTTCACAGTGAGTGACGACTCAGGTGGGACGACGCCGCTCGTGGGCGTGAAAAAGAATACGGGTTCGTGGTCGCTCTCGACGCCCGCGACCTCAAAGTGCGCGCGCACGAGGGATCGGTTGCGCAGCACGAACTCGCGCTCCGTGCTGCTGCCCACAAGGATTTCGCCAAAGCTCAACTCGCTCTCTGAGGCCGAGAGGTGGGCGAACTTGCTGATGCCGCTGAGCTTGATAAGGGTATCGAGCGGCGGCGTGGTGGCCAAGGCCTGACCATCGTCAGGCTATGGAGTAAAGTGCAGAGCAGTGGTTAGTGGTGAGTGGCTAGTGGTAGGTTTGTGTATATCGGAGGAGATCTGTACCCGCACGAGGCAGGCGGCGGTCGTGACGTAGACAGATGCAAGCGTGGGGCAGAAGCTCGCTGTGAGCTCGACAGACTCGCCCGCACGGACGCGACCAGACGCTGGGCGCACTGCGAACGGAGCTCCGTGGTCGCCAGCACCTGATCATACGTGTACAGTCAGTTAATAGCTCACCATCATCAATAGCCTGAGAGCTTTGCTGCTATACCTGCCACGGTCCAGTCGAAGACGGCGTCGATTTGGCCCGTGTTGCGCAGCGCGAAGCTCTTGAACGACGTCTCGACGGTTGGGCAGAAGCCAAAGTCGAGACCGTGCGGCAGGTCGATGCCCAGCGCCGCGATGCGCGCGATCACTGGCAGCTTGAACCGTCCGCTCGAGGCCACGACGCCGCCCTCGACCACATGCACGTGGAAGCCCACAAAGTCGTCGTATTCGTCGAGCTTGACGGGCCGGAAGGCCACGTCCAGCGCCGTCTGCATGCCAGGGCTGAGCGTGAGCGCTGTGGGGAAGGCCATGCTGAAGTACTTTGTACGCGGCAGCTCGTACTTGAACTTGATCGTGCGGGTCGACACGTTGCGCACGCTGATGCGGCGCACGTGCTCGCCCCCGGGCGCCCACGACCCAGCCTCGAAGCAGATCGCGTCGCCGCAGTCCAGTCCAAAGTGGCGCTGCTGCTCCGCACGCGAGAGCACCGGAACATTGGCGTTCATTGTCACTGGTGACAGGGCTTTATCTACAATCGCTTGGTACTGCGGAGTGAGCAAGAGAGGGATTGAAAAGCCTCACGAAGAGGTGGACTGGCTGCGACCTTTCACCTCTCGCCACCGAGTGGTTAGCTGTATGGATATTTGGATTCGTTAAAGATCAGTCCTGAAATGGAGCTCACGCGCTTACTTGAAGTCGAAGCCCGCGAATGCGTCGAAGCTGGAGCTGCTGGGTGTAGTCACTGGTGGCGCCGCCACGGGCGACGGCGACGGCTTCCCACCAAAGTCGCCGAACGAGTCGAAAGTGCTGCTGCTGGCCGAGTTGGCGGGGGACGGTGTTGGAAAGTCAAACACCACTGGAGTCGAAGTATTCGACACTGGGTTCGCACCAAAGTCGCCAAATGAATCAAAGCCAGTCGCAGTGGCTGGGAGAGCGCTGAAGCTGCTTGGCGCTGGTGCAGCAGTTGAAGATAGCGACGACGACGATGACGTCTTTGTGGCAGCAAACGAGAACTCGTCAGCTCCTCCACCGTTGGAGACTGAAACACTCGACGCTAGCGACATGCTTGACATCGAGGAGCTCAACGAATTCTGGAGCTCCGCTTCGAGCCCCGAGAGCTCTCGCTGCAGCTTGTCGACCGTTTGTTTCTCGTTCTCAATGAGATCCTGCAAACTCTTCTCAACCACCCGCTTTGTCTGCAGCTCTATCGCGTTCTCACTTGCGGATGACGCAGACGAGGAGGACGAAGAAGCTGCCTTTTCGTTCGAGGCTCGCACGTTCTCGCGCTTCATCGCGAGCGCCACGAGGTCGTGGCGCAGCTGGTCGAGTTCGCGCAGCTTCTCGGCGAGCGTCTCGATCGACTTCTGTTTCTGCTCGATGCTTGTCAAGGCCTTAGCAACCTCGTCGTTCTGCTGCTCCAGCTGGCGCACTGCCTGCACTTCGTCCTCATCACTCAAGAACGGCTTTGCGGCGGGAGGAGGAGCCATCATGTGAGCTGCTGGCGGTGCGCCGCCGTAGAAACTGCCTCTTGCAGACCCAGGTGGCGTAGGCTGCTGGACCATACCACTGTGTCCATGGAAAGATCCTTGGCGGTCAGAGATTGGGGTCGTCGGCTGTGGTTGCGCTCCAGTAAACGACCCGAGTCTTGGCGATGGCGCCTCAACTGCAGGGGATAGGCCTGCGAATGGATCACCAGATCCTGCATTCGAGTCTTGTACTGGTGACGGCGCCCCAGCTGCGCCTGCAAAATCGCTCTGCACCTGTGGGATGCTGCCCGTCACAGCAGTGAACGATCCACGGGACGCACCGAACGCCGAGTCGATGAGCTCTTGGGGGAGCTGCGTGGGCACAGGAAGCCCTCGCTTGCTGGCGCACACGATCAGGTGCATCGCCACGTAGAACTCCTTCACATCGAGCTTGCTATCCTGGCCGCGGTCGGCGAGCGCCCAGATCTCTCGCAATGCCTGTAGGCAGCAGTAGCAATCACCACAATACTATCAGAACCATGACTCGGCAAGCATATCAACGCAACCAATGGTACGCAAGCCGTACATTTCGATCGAGCCCCGACATCTGGAACAGGCTCACAGCCTCGCCTCCGAGCAGGAAGCCGTCGTTGTCTGCGTCGTACTGGGCAAAGATCGCATCGTAGCGCGTCTTCTCCTCATCTGTGACAGCGTATCCGCCGCCCCGCACTTGCGCGCCGCCTGGTGCCATCGGCATTTGCTGATGTTGCTGCTGTTGTTGAAGTTGTGGTGGCGGCGGCACGCCCTCTAGCACTGGGAGCGGATACGGCGTGGCTGCGAGCTCAAAGAAGCGCTGGATGCTGATAGATTCGCCGCGCTGCGCCATGCTGATGAGTCGCATCGCGACGTAGAACTCGTTACGCGAGAGCTCGCCTTTCTGCTGCGAGTCTGCAATGTTCCAGATCTACACACAACAACAGACAGACAATGTTACACACACATAATACAACAGAGGACCATTGGCCAGACGCCATTACCTCTCGCAGAATCTGCTTGTCCGCATTGGACCGGGAGAAGAACATGACGGCGAGCCGGCCGCCGATCGCGTTGCGCTGCTCCTCGTCAGCGACCGCGAAGAGCACGTCGTAGTACTGGTGCTCCTGTGGGGATGGCGGCATCCACGCGTAGATCGGCGGGGGTCCACCTGCTCCGTTCATCATCACCTCACTGCCGCCACCACCAGCGCCAGCCATGGAGATGCTCGTCGTTCTGCCCACGGACGCGAACTGTCCCGCTTGGCCGTACCCCGAGTTGGTCCGTGCCGCCGCGTACATCTGCTGCTGAGGAGACGGGTGGTTGTACGTTGCGAACTGCTGGTGGTTCATCTCGCTCTCTTAGTGCTCGTCTGTAGCTCTACGGAGGGGAGGGAGGGAGGCAGCCACAGGACACAGACAGACACACGCGTCGGTCGATGACGCCGCTCGCAGATCGCTCGTCTGCGAAAAGCTATTCGCAAAAATAATCCAAGCCAGGTCGAAACCGATATGGTTACTGTGGAGAGCGTATTAAGTACGGTGGCTTGGACTACATTCAAACAACATTTAGAGTCGAACAGCTCACTTGAAAATGGCGCTGAGCTCCTTGCTTGCTCTCGGAATCTGTCAGTGACGGAATTCCACAGGAGCTTGTAAGGGAATGATCACAGAACTTATCGTGCTTGCTGACCGCTCTGTCTTTATTTCAAGGCTTGCCTAAAGGTCTTTGTCGTCTTGCCTCAAGTCTTCGAGTTGTTCGCAAACTGGAAGCGCTCGACTTGTGCTCACTTGCGCGCCTTCTTCGCGGTCGTCGCGGGTTTACCCTTGACTGGCGGGCCTCTCTTCACGACTGGCGCATGGAACGGTGGTGGGAGTGTTTCTAGAGTGCCCAATAAGCACATATGATGTTAGATGGCATTGTCATCACAATCGATTACATCACTATCAGCATTCCATTTCTTACCGTCCGTGAACTCGATGGCGAAGACCTGGTTTGGGCCAGTGAAGACTTTCTGAATCTTTGGCAGGTTGGGGATCTTAGTTGGCGTGTCCAGTGGATCCATTTGCTTCTCGCCCAACCCCAGCTGTCCGTACTGGCCGCGCCCCCACGAGAACACCTCGCCACTGAACGTCAGCGCGACCGAGAACTCGTCACCGCTTGCGATCTGCTTGAGAATTCCCGAGCCAAAGTGCGGGATGTGGACTGGCAACTCGATCGCCTTGGACTCCATTGTGGGCACTTTCACTCCGATCTGTCCGTACGTGTTGTCGCCCATACCAAAGAGGCGGCCGTCCTCGAGAAGCACGAGCGTGTGCTGACCACCGCACGAGACTTGAGCGACCGTTTCGTTCTTGAGCGCCTATAGAAACACCACGAGTTATCGTTAGCACGTTACAACCACACACTTGTTCACTATCGATGCAATTCTGGAGTCACACCTGCACAAAGCGCGGACGAGGCACGCGAAACTGGGAGCGAAAGAACTTGGACTGACCGGCTTGCGGGGCTGGTTTCGGGTGGCCAACTTGACCTGTTTGAATAAAAGAAAAATCTCAATCTTAGACTGGCGATTCAAGAAGGCAAGCAAAGAAAGTCGCAGAAATCGTACCCATCTCTCCGTATCCCCACGTCCACAGTCCATTTGTGCTGCAGCCATCACATACGAGTTAGCTCATTAAATTTTAAGAACGACACGAGTGCTGACAGCAACTTACTTGGCGGCGACAGCAGCGGCGTGGGTCTTGCCAGCGACAAGGATGGCAAGATCGCGGCCCAGAAGGAATTCCTGCGGGTCATCAATCTCAGTATTCGCCGACTGGTACATATGGAACAGTACCACGAATCCAGAAGAGGTCAGCACATGAGCTGTCAAAAACTAATCGCGATAGCTTTACAAACATACACACGTACGCTGGTGCGGCTTGGGCCGTCCTTGTTCAGAAGCTGCGGCACCCACTGGTTCTTGCCCGTGCCATCGCCGAGCTGCCCTTGCGTGTTCGAGCCCATGCTCATGAAGACACCAGGCTTCTGCGTGTTGAACTGGCTGTCGTCGTCCGACTCCTTGGACGTGAACAGCATAAAGTCGAACCCGCAGGCGACGTGTTCGATCGGGAGCTCCATCTCACGCAGCGCCGAGATCTTCTTTGGCACTTTCTTCACCTTGTTCTCCTGGTGACCCAGCTGGCCAAACTCGCCGTTGCCCCATGTGTAGACGTGACCTTGGGTGGTGACGGCAGCCACGAAGTCGCGACCAGCGACCAGTTGGTTGAATCTGCCACGTAATATGGTGAATAATACTCGGCCTTGTGGACAAATAGAAGCAGACCCATCTCAACAGCACAGTACAAACCTTCCTTCGCCCTTTGAGCGCTTGTCTTCCGTCATGGACTCGATCTGTACACCAACGAAAAGACGTGCATATGAGCTTTCCATGCGCAGTAGCAGGGTACCATGAGTGCAGCACACACCTTGCGGAACCTGGTCAGCTTCTCATGCACCATGTCTTGGTGGCCCAGCTGGCCCACGCCGCCAGTGCCCACCGAGTACAGGTTGGCGTCATTCGCGATGATGATCGTCGCAGTCTCGCAGCACGCGATGGTGAGCACGCCGATCGCGTCCAGGTCGTGCACCTTCGTCGGGGTCCACACAGCTTTTACGTCCGCCTTGTCCGGAAGCGCGAGCTGAGAAACAAGCGAACAGTGTAGAGCCGATGGTTAGCATACGCGGAAACCAATCGCCGCGCGCAGGAAGAGTGTCCTATGAGCAACTTCAACTTCGCACTTGTCCATCTTCGTTGTCCCCCCACGCAAAGACCGACGACACTGGCTTGGCGCCGTCCGCTGCAGCACAAATACCACAATGAGCACATGCAAACAACAACATCTATCACAATTCTACGCCCATGGAAAATCCGCAGGCATTCATCTGATAGCTGTTAGGTGGCTGCGCATACCGAGAGCAGGCAGGTGGCCTGCGCAAAACTTGCAGAACCAGTCGCCGTCGGGCACCGCGGGCTTGCGGTTGAACGAGTTCTTGGGCTTGAGGTTGCAGCAGACGCAGCCGAGGTGGCACATGGTGTGGAAGGGCTTGTCACACCCGTCGCAGAGCACGAGGAACTCCTCGTCGTCCTCCTTGCCGCACACGCGGCACGCGTCCTCCGAGAGCTGCACGACCTTGGGCGGCATTTTTGTTTGGCACTTTTCGGCGGGCAAAAAATAGTGAGCCGGTTTTATTTTATTTGGCGCTGCCGGAAATAACGTTTTGTAGACCATCACTCCCGAATAACCTCTTCTAATCAATAAATATATGAAGAGCTCCAACTGATTTTGATTTTTGTACTAGCATTTAACTGTATAAATCATTACCCTGTATATATGGATATATACTTTGTCATCAATTTAAAGAGGTATTTGGAGTCATTTTTAACGTGAAGTTGCCACAAGGATACAAAACTGGGGGAAATTACACAGAAGAACCGACGCCGCCGAATAACGGGCAGCTACGAGCAAGAGCCCTTCTCGCTGTCCACGCACACCCAGACAGGCGACTAGACGCCCACACACTTACGCAGAGAAGCGCCCGCGGACCTGTCTCTTCTCGCCCTCCAGACACTCCTGCACGCGCCTGCTACCACTCGTTGAAGCAGCGCCGCTCGCCCGTCCACCATGTCGAGAGATTAGTACGTCGGCCTCTCTCTCGAGTGCACCCCTTGAAGCGTCGCGTGGCTCCTCATAGCAGCAGCTGGGTGTAATTGCTGCTGCTTTTACGATGCGGACTGGTTGAACTGATTCTGTGGCTATGTGTATGCGTTGGACGCGAATGCAGCGATCATTTGTTCAAGCTGGTGCTCATTGGCGACTCGGGCGTCGGAAAGTCCTGCCTGCTCCTGCGCTTTGCGGTACGATTGCATACATGGCCTTTTGAGCAGATACTGGCTGGTCATTGCTGTATAAGTGCCTTTCTTTACGATGCTGACTCTGCTTGTGGCGTTGTCTGCTGGTGTTGTGCGCAGGACGATGCGTTCACAGAGAGCTACATCACCACCATTGGCGTCGATTTCGTGAGTTGATATGACCGAATTGTACGCAAGACACATGCGAGACTTAATGCAAATATGTCTGTTTGTGTTGCTTGCAGAGATTCCGCACGGTGAAGATCGACAAGAAGACCATCAAGCTGCAAATTGTACGAAAAACTCATTTCGAGGTAGGCTTCTGGTCTGTCATGTTGTCCTGACGCTCACATGTGTCTGTTGAATTAGTGGGACACTGCTGGCCAAGAGCGCTTCCGAACGATTACAAGCGCGTACTACCGAGGCGCGGACGGAATCATCATGGTCTACGATGTCACCAGCCAGGTGCGGTACTTTCTCTATTATATGCAAAAAAACAACAA
>JAASFV010001058.1:0-11740 GCA_023334015.1 Globisporangium paddicum
CCCTCCCGAGCGCAAGTACTCGGTGTGGATCGGTGGTTCGATCCTCTCGTCGCTCTCGACGTTCCAGCAGATGTGGATCTCGAAGGCCGAGTACGACGAGTCTGGCCCGTCGATTGTGCACCGCAAGTGCTTCTAAGTCTGCTTTGCTGCTGCCCCTGACTGGTCTTCTTCCTAGAGAGTGCGCTGCCAGGGCCGCGTGAACAGTTAGAGAGATCTCGTGAGCTGCTCGCTTGCTCTGTCGGCTCTCAGTGGCTCGCATCTTGAGGCTTTGGTGCTTCGAAGCGAGTCGACTGTCGGTTGTCGAGCTGAGCGAGCAGCTCCCACGTTTTCTACTAATTACATTTTTACCAACACGAATCGATTAATTGTGTCATCTTGCCTTGGCCCGACTGTTGTATCTATTTCCTCATGGCCACGAAATTGTCGAAGCAAGTATTCTGGTTGGAAATTGGTTGACCCGCATGCAAGATCCGACAATGTTCAGGTGAAACTGGAGAAGTGGATTCGTCAATTTCACAATGTTGCATGCAACCTGCGACTGTTCTGCACGAGTAGCTGATCATTGGATGCACTGAACTAAGCTCGTACGATCTGTACGTCTGCCCCATGACCTCCATGCTATAGTCGGAAGACTTGACACCTTCAAGACTGGATGACGTCATTCCTTGGTCAAGGACAGGCAGATGAAAAATCAGATTCTCATTGAAAGTCAGATAAGATGAACTGAGAAATCAGATTTTCTTTTTGCTGAAAAAAAGTTTTTTTACATGTGTTTTTCTCTCATACCAGTGAATTACCGGTGTCAAATTGATGCTGTGACGGGGTTTTTTCTACCGGATTGAGTTCAAAAACAAACCGACTTGTACCTTATTTGTCTCTGGCTGACCACTTTTTTCTCTTTTTTTTATTACAGTTTTAGCCGTTCTTTGCTCCCTATATATTATCGTACAGCATAATATACAAAATCAAGCCAATAGTGTTCGAGAATATTAATGGATATACCAGGATATAATATATCCATTAATATTCCTGAGCACTATTGACTTGATTCTGTATACTATGCTGTACATATTGCATTGGTGCGTAAAGAGGCGAACAAATGGCATTTTTATCCTATCCATGAAGAATGTATGCACAACCAGGAACACAATAATAAAAAAATAACCAGGGACCACAATAATGCAAAATATAATTGGCTTACTGGGGGAATGCCACTTGTGGGGTGTGTGGCAAATGACCGAATGAATTGTATTTTGTGGGGGGTCGAAAGGCCGAGAGAGAGAGCGCTAGGGAGAGAAGGGAGAGAACACCGATGAACATTCGTGTCTAATGCTCCATGTCCGACCGTAGGTGTGCGACAGGGGCGCGACAGGGTGCGACACTAGTGAGTTACACCGCAGTAACCACTCTGCCAAACTACTGTTTGTGCAATATCTTTAAGACCGAACTTAGTACAGGTTCGCACTTGCTACCCTACTAGGGATCAGCTGTGTACTTTATAAACAGTTATGGCCAGCAATGATGCGGCCTTGTCATTGGCTATTATTACGAATAAGTAGCCAATCATATACACTGAGCTTCCATAGCCAGTCAAAGTAGCTTTATTTAGGCATAGCTATAGTATACAAAGCTCTAGTAATTTGCGCCCACTTTCGGGGCCGCCCTCGGGGCCTAAATAAACAGTCTCCCTTTTGCCTTGTTAACAAGCAAGTTAAAGTCCTTCCCCCTTTTGCCCACATTGCTCTGTTGTAAACAGGCAATTAGATCGCAGGAACTGCTGATCCCTTTATCACGAGTCCTTGTGGAAGTCGTGCAACACACGCTTCCTCACTCTGTGTATCGTGCTGAGTAACCCGGGAACGCCCGGTTACACAGGCGCTCACTGCCCAATCACAACATCCCATTGTGGCTGCAACCCTATCCCCAGGCCACTGGATTCTACTGACCTGGGTGATTTTCTTTTCTCACTTACATTACTTTAGGTATCCTGATTTATTTAAACTAGGATTGTTATCTCTCTCGCTCTCTCTCTCTCCTTTCATTGCTGAAAGTTCAAGACAATAACCATGCTGCCAGCGACGACGATCGCTCTCCTGCACGACCTGCGCACCATGAATCTTATATACTGTGAGATTCATAAGTAAACGCGGGTCCCACACGCTACCGTGCACGACTACCTCGTCGGTCGGTTTCACCGAGACCGCCAGTGCGGGGCGCCTCCTCAAGCGGTGGAGCGCCCATCCTTCGGTACGAGCGCCGTGTAAACGATCACCGTTGGGAGTCCCCACCGACTGATCCTCGCGGAGATCAACTACCTGCTGGAGGCACAGACCGGGGTCGTGCTCAGCAAGAACTCGATTGACCGGACCCTGACGGTCTCGCTCCCCAACGGCCCGCCGATGAAGCTGAGCTTCCTCCCGGACCGTCAAACGGCGTCACTTCGCATGATGACGACGCTCGTCAAGAGCGCTATACGCTCCCTCGATATCGCCATGTACATTTGGACAAGCCGAGAGGTTCGTTGCCTTTTTATTTTCATGTTTATGTTTTTTTAAAGTTTTTTTTTTAGATGTTTCGCTTGATCGATCTTCTGTGCCTGCGCGTGAACGTCCGAATTATTGTGGATCGAACCCAGGCTGGCGCCGGGCTTACACTTAGACCCCTGCGCTGAGCAGACTGGAAAGATAACATGTCTCTTCTGTATGAATTGTTGTACAATGCTAACATTGTGTATATCTAACTATTCGTAGGAAGGTGTCGAGGTTCGAGTGACCACGACTCGCTCCGTGGAGCACTACAAGGTCGGTGGCGTTGTGTTTTGCTTGTCAAACTGAAGTTGAAGTTGCTGATATCTGATTATTTTCTGTCTGTGTGTTTTTGTTTGTTTTTTTCAGATGTGCATTATTGATAACAATATCCGCATCTCTGGCTCCATGAATTGGAGCCAGAGCAGTCTCCACAATAACCTGGAGACTCTGGACGTGAAATTCCGCGGATACAGCGATGACGAAGCCCGTCGCCATGGCCATGAGGTCTCAGACTGGGACTGGATGTGGCGGAGCTGCCGCTGCTACAGAGCTTTGTTGCTCCTGCTTTTTTCATCTATGAGCTCTTTTTTAGTGCATTGCTAGTTATTTTTTAGTGCGTTGTCAGATAAAATAACTCTATAGAGCAAAACAGGAATAAAAACTACATGTAAAAAAAAAAACTCGCGGCCAACAGCGAGAACCAAGTGGTAGAGCTCATCCAAGTGGAGCTCTTCGGCTGCCGCATGTGGGCATTTGGAGGCGACGCCGACAGCATGGAGCACCATGAGGTGAGCCAGCGGAAGCACGCGCACGTGGGTGTGTGCCTAAAAGGCGCAAAAGAGGACCAGAGCGTGCAGCATCCAACATCCACTTTCTACCAGGACTCGCCTGACGAGCTCTATGGCGCTCACGACCCCCAAGGACACGATGGCGTTGCTGGGATGATGTGGCACGAACTAGGTCTCAGCGATGCCACTGCTGGTGAGCAGACTGTTGGAGATTGGCTTTACGACGACGCCTTCTCGTTGCCGGGCGATCAAGCGCGGCCCGAGCGGATACAGCAGCAGCCTGAGCAGGACACGGATGAGCAGAAGGAGGCGGCGCCAGTGAAGCGAGCGCTGCGGCTGATAACCAGTCAGTACCCCTTAGCACCAAAGGTTGAGGTGAAGGAGAGCGCGACCCCCGCGAGATGTAGCGAAAGCGGACGTAGTGGATACCCTGACGCTGATGCGAACCTCATCGACGAGGATGACCCGTACCGCCAGCTCTCGCCGCGGTCGCGCAGGAAGCGCAAGAACAGAGACCAAATGCGCCAGGCGCGGCAAAAGGAGAAGGTGCGCTCTTTTAGTGTCTGAGCTTGGCCTCGTACCTTGATATGGTCTCATTTATTTATTTTAATTACAGGATACGATGGAGACGCTGCGCGGTACGGTTGAGCGGCTCGAGGCCAAGTACGTGCAAGCACTGAAGGAGAAGGAGACGCTGGCCATGGACTCACCCGACGCCCAGCGCGCGCTGCGCTTTCCGTACATGACGTCGTACACGCAGTCGTCTGCCGCAACGCTCGGAAACTTCGCAGCGGGCGCGTCGGCCAAGTACTCGGAGCTCATCTCCGCGACGTCGCGGCTCAAGGAAGAGAACTTCCGCCTCAAACAGACGATCCACGAGAAGCACAAGCTCAAACAGACGCTCGAGCGGTTCTTCTCGGACTTTGTCGAGACGGCGCCGGCCTCCCCGACGGCTCTGGTTCGTTATCGATTTATCTATTTATTTTATTCAGCCTATGAAAGCGTATCTGACGATGTAATTATTATGTTTGTTATAGCACGAAGCCGTCCGCGAAATTCACATGGGCGAGTCCTCGAGCGAGTACGAGCCTATGACGACCGAGGAGAGCTGGCTGCTGATCCGAGATACCCACGAGCGTGTCCGCGCAGTGCACCAGTCGATCACCAAGCGCGCGCAGGAGCGAGCCCAGCAACAGAGTCATAATCAGAATCCTAATCAGCAGGGCAGCAAGCCCAACTACTTTGGTTGGCAGATCGAGTACCACACGCAGGACGGTGTGTTGCTCTTCGCCTTCGAGAAGCCGTTTCCGCACGTGACTGCGCTCCAGGCCATGGAGCAGATGTGGACTACGGAGCTCTCGATGAACAGCTACCGGAGCGCACCCGACGTGGCGAAGCAGACACTCGAGATCGTGCAGCACTTGAACGAAGACACGTACGTCTTCCGGCGCCGGATGCTCGATCAGTCCACAACCTCAGCAACAGCAGCGACGCCGAAGTATACCAAGACGACATACATTCGCTTCCGCCTCAAGACTGCGCACGGGTACCTCATCGGCTTGAAGACCATCGATGGTAAGAAAAACCGCAGTGACGAATCGCAAGGCGCAGACTTATCCTGGGCGAACAACCTCTGCGTCTGGACCGAGTTCATCCAGGAGCGCTCGCCCTACGGCAGCCACGAGTTTTGCGTCGCGCGCCTGAGCGGGTTTACGAACCTGCAGAGCGAGGAGCTTAACTGCCGCCTCGTGGTCAACATGATTATCCAGCTGCTGCGCTGGGAGAACCTCAACCTTGGTCCCGTGATCACGCTCGCCAGCGACTGAGCTGAGCGCTGTCCTTCCCGGACTTGGTCAGCTTCCGAGCGTGACCAGGGTCAATAGATCAAACCTGCTCACTCTGTGAGTCACTGCAGGATGAGTCGAGTGGACGAAGCTGCACACAGAGCCCCAAGCCGAGAGCCACACAGAGCAAAGAGCGCGCTTAAGGGGGGGCATCGTCTTGAAGATCTACTGACACCCAACGCTCACAGTCTCAAGCAAGGAAAGTACGTATAGTCGTTCGGTCGAGTTCCGCGTAGTGGGGCTCATAATTTAGCCTCATCAAACGCAGTGAGTGAGTGTGTTCTACGGCCTCAGGCTCGGATTCCAAGCTTACAAACCACATGCTTCGATGTAAAAAGATAACACTGTCAAACTGATTATTGGAGGACCAGACCAGGTGCAAGTTTACTTCGCGTCCAGTATCCGACGATTCCCAATGTCTCCCTCCTTTCCTCCAGACAAAGAATTCTGGACCTCCGAAGACCTCCGAAGACCTCCAAATGCCTCCAACGACCGCCTCTGATGACCTCCAGATACCTCTGAAGACATCCTCGAAATGCATATTTAAACATCCAAACGCCACTGAAGACCTATGAAGACCTCCGAGAACTGCTGTTCGTCGTCCATCGAACTGTGGTTGCAAGGGTGAATTCGAAGCCCGTCCAAAGCCCTGGCGAGTTGGCAAGTTTGCTAAAGTGCGTACAGTGCTATATATTAGATATGGTGTGGTGAGTTACGTGTGAGCTTCTGGCGAGAGCCCGCAAGCTGAGCTGCAAAGGCCTCGTTGCGCGCCCCTTCAGTCCTCCACGCGACTAGGACGACGAGAGGAAGAACGCGGGCTTGGTATTCGGGATGACCGCGCACTCCCACTGGAGCGTGATGTAGAGCGAATTGACGAGGCGCAGATGCGAGTCCTCCTGCGTGTTGTACTCGGTGCGCGCGTTGAACTTGACGCACACGCCGTCCTCGCCCGTGACCGGGTCGGCCACGGTCGTGAACTCGATCCACGAGTAGTTGTCCACGTACTCGAAGGACGACTGGCGCTCGGCCTCGCGCCGCAGCTCCGGGGACTTTGGGTTCATGGACGACCGACCGATGACGTAGCCCTGGGCCGTCTGCATGCGGAAGCGACAGAAGATGTTGCGCATCTGCTTGTCCTTCTTCACCGGGTGGCGGATGTCCACGCCGGCCACGTACGTGCTGTCATCCACCTGCTGGAGCACCTCGTAGCGCAGCAGCTCGCGGTGCGGCGACCGGCCTTTCTTCGGGTCCGAGAACCGCGACCAGGAGCTCAGCATGGCCTCTTCGGCCGACACGCCCTTAAAGTATTTGGCAAAGCTCACAAAAAATTTCTGGTCCGGGGTCACGTGGCAAGACACCTTCCAGCCAAACGTTGCGGTCGGCGGGAACGGGTTGGACGTCACCATCGTGCCCGCTGGTTGGGGCTTCGTAGACGCACTAGGCTTCATGCCGCGCGGAGGCGTGAGCGGTGTCGCGGCGTCCTGGAACTGCAGTATCTGCAAGTAGCACTGACGAATGAGTTCGCTCGCCTTCTCCTCCGTGATGGGCGTGAAATCAAAGTCCGAGAAGAGCAACTCGGGCGTCGTCGTCATCGGACACGGCAGCTCAAGCTCCTGCACGCGGTCGACCATGACCTGCTCCATGCGCCGGTACGTCTTCTGCTTGTCCGTGAGCAGCTGCTCGAGCATGAATTTCTCCTCCTTAAGCGTGTGCGAGATGTCCGCCACGGCATAGTAGTCGGCCTCGAGCCGCCGCTCCTGGTTACGCTGGGTAGTGCTGCTGCTGGTGGCAGTGGTGAGCGTTGTGCTCGTGCTCGCGCTCGCGCTGCCGCTGCGGCGCTCCTGGGCGGCGTCGCTGAGCTTCTGGTAATGGGCCTCGAGCTCCTGCAGCGTCTCCTTCATCTCCTCGACGTCGTCGCGCTGCCGCTGCCGCGCGCGCTGCATGGACTCGCGGTTACGCTTCCGCCGGATCTCGAGCGGCGTCAGATCCTTCTCGTCGTCAGCCAGCGGTTGCTCCTGCTTTACGACCACCGCCTCTGCCGAGACAGCTCTGGCCTTGGCCTTGCCTTTCTTCGCTGCAGCTGGGAGCTTAGGCGACTTACCGGCTCGCAGCGGGAACGCCGATTCGCTGCTGCTAATAGTACTGGACAAGAAAATGCTGCTCGTGCTTGCAGCGCGCGAGAGTGTGAGCTCGCTCAGCACGAGCCCCGACGCGTTCGACTCGGTGCCCGAGTCCGTCTGCGAGTCGTCGCCCGCCGCGAGGATTGCGTGCGGGGCAAAGACCGCCAGCAGCGCGTCCGTCACCTCTTTGTCCGGCACTTGCTTGGCCGGCACCTGCTTGGCCGGCACTGCGAGCGGCGACATGCTGGACATGCTGTTCACCTTGTTCATCACGAGGCTGCTGGTGAACACAGAGGACGACGAGCTTAGAAGTTCGCTAGTCGCCGTCGGGTCCCACCAGTCGTCAAAGAGCGACGCTGTCGCTGTCGTCATCCCGCTGGGCTCGCCAGCAAAGGTCGAGGCCACGTCGATCGAGTCCATGTGCCACAGGCTCTCGTCCACGTCGCTCTTGAACGCGAGCAGCTCTGGCTCGTCAGTCGCCCAGTCGTCCTCGATCTGCGCGAGCAGCTCACTTGCGCTGCTGCAGGCACCACCGCCGCCGCTGCTGCTGGGCTCGTCGACAAACTCGATCGCCATTCAAAGGGGAGGGGCTAAGGAGGGGAGTGCGTGACAGGGCGCGTCTCGTGGGGCGGGACGCGAATGGAGCGGTCTCGCTCGCGTTCTTCCCTCGTTCCTTCTGGTCTCTCAAGTGGTCACCGCTTTGCATTTTGTCGCATGGTGCGGTATTTCTTGGTGGGTAATGTGGAGAATTATATTTGTATCTCATTTGATAGGTAATTAATTTTGGAAGGTTTCAAATGAGAGGAAATGTAGGGAATGTACAGTGAGTTTTGATATCAAATCGACGAAAAGATTCCTTTCCGCAGATGTTCCTTTTTGGTGAATGATTATGGGCGATGCGGCGAGAAAAGACGAATCAAATGCAGACAGATGATTGGATGAAAATCGACTTCGCTTTAGTCGACTGCTGATTGGACCTGATTGGATGTACACCTACACTCTTGACACACAAAAGCAACAGAATGATTGTCAGTTACCGTAATCTCACCTAACCGCAATGTAAATAAACCCTTTTTCAAGCCAAAAAGACTGACAAAACCACGGGTTTGAGTGCGTTTTTACTCAATTTGAGGACTTCTTGGCCCGGGAACCGTCTCAACACTGTGGACACACGCCTGGTGGACACTTTCACATACGGTACTTACTACTACGTGAGCAGTGGCACGAGGGGCTCGAGCACGCGGTTCTCCATCTGCACGACGGAGAAGAGCACGTCCATGAAGCGCGCGTTGAGGTCGTGCGTGGTCTTGTAGTCGCAGAAGCCGCCGAACTTGACCTCGCAGCCAACCTGGTCGCGTCGCTGCGGGTCCAAGTAGTTCACCTCGAGCCATGTCGTGAGGTCTGCAAAGCGGATGCCCGCCTGCTGATGTTGGTCATCCACGCCCGGTGTTACTGACGACTGCGACCCTGATCCTGGGTTCATGCACGAGCGACCGACGACAAAGCCCATGTCCGTCTGCATCCGAAAGCGCAAGAAGATCGAACGCAGCACGACGCCCTTGTGACGCGGGTGCACAATGTCGCGCGCGAGCACGTGTGTGTTCTCGTTCACCACCTGGAGCGTCTCGAAGCGCAGCACGCGGATGGGCTTGACGTTGTTCTTTTCGCTTGTCTTGTAGATGTCCCACGCGCGGGTCGCGGCGCGCTCGGGGTCCAGGTTGGCGTACGTCTTGGTGAACAGAAAGTGCACGCCGCTCTCGCCGATGACCTTGCGCTGCACGCGCCAGCCGAAGCAGCGGCTCTCGCACTCCATCGAGACGTTGTTCGTCGTGCGCTCGAGCCGCTCGACGGCCTGCGAGCAGCGCGCGATGAGCGCAAAGGCCTCATCTTCGGTGATGCGCGCAATGCCGAAGACCGCCGAGGCCGAGTTAAGTGTCTCGTCGTCGTCGAGCGCCTCTACGTCGATCTCGCTCTTCTCGAGGTGGTAGTCTGCGAGAATGCGCTCCATGCGCTCGTAGCCCTTGCGCCGGCGCTCGAGGCTCTGGCGCAGCAAAAAGTTCTCGCGCATGAGCTGCTTAGAGGCGCTCGAAAGCGAGTAGTACTCGCTCAGCCCCGGGTCAGGCGCGTTTTGCTGCTGTGCGAGCGCCTGCTTGTACTGCTTCTCCATCACTATGAGCTCCTCGCGCATCTTGTCCACGTGCTCACGCTCGCGCACGCGCGTGCGCTGCATCGCTTCGCGGTTGCGTCGGCGCCGCTGCTCGAGCGCCGAGAGCGCCTCACTCTTCTCCTCGTTACTGTCGTCACCGTCGGCTTTCCCGTGGGATGGTTGTCTCCGAGGTGACAGTGGTCGCGTCTTGTTCTTCTTGCTAGTCGCCCGTGTTGCGGGTGCTTTCTTCGTATGTGCTACATGCTCGTCGTCCATTGGCACGTCGAACGCCGTAGTTTTTTTATAAGCAGCGGCGGTAGCTTGCTGGTGGCCGTAAGCTCCCTCAGGCGCTGTCATCGGCGTCCACATGGGCTCGTCCATGGTGATCGAATAGCCGTTGGACGGTTGAGGAGGCACTCTGGCGCTGGAACGAGCGGGTCCGTCCTGGAAGAACGTGTCCATGCGGGCGGCTACTAGTTCACTAGTAAGGCTCTCACACGTGCGCACACACGCAAGGCTCGCTGCTGCTGAAGCTGCGCCGCGAATGGAGGAATGGAAGCGATCGATAGACTGCGCGTGGAGTGATCGAGTTCGTAGCTCCTCGATAGAATGGGCGCTTTGTTGTGAGGAGAAAAGCCTGTTTGTTTTTTTGGGAGAAAAGCCTGTTTTTTTTTTTGGAGAATAGCCTGTTTTTAGTTATTTCCTCGCTCGCCAAATGAGCGGTTTGCATCTAAAACCTTTTTATTTTAGCATATCCTGACTATAGTAAATAATAGGGCGATATTTGATATTAATAACATGTTTATAAACCTCTATATACCTATAAAACTTGCACTTGCTGTTACGCGAGGGTGTGCGGAGTGCAAGCTGCCAGAAATCGAAATTTTATTGATCTCCACTGCAGCATTTGGTCTTGATATTTGGATACAAGCTGTAAAAAACGCACCTAATTATGTCAAAGTAAACAAAAAATGCAAATTGATACAATAGAATGTGCATATCCCTTATATGCATAATGGCTAGAGGCATAGGGTTTCAAGCGGAACGGATTTCCCCTAAAAAAAATATGTACGGAGTGGTCAGAAAACCCACCATATTGCCCGATTATGTTTATCGCAAACTCATCGAGACCATACAAAAAGATAAAAAAAAAACCAGCATCGCAGTTCATAGGTCATGCACTGACAGTGTATCTCAAGTAAGAGAATGAAAGAAGGCATATTATTGCGAGCTGAAGTGTAGTATTACATCAGTTTAAAGCTATTTCTCAAGCCAGGCACTGCACATGGTTAGTATTTGATGTGCATATACCAATGGCACTTTATGATTGTAGAGCTCAGACACGAGGCTATTGCATACATCCATACGTTTAGTTATCACATGAGAGCTACATTTACAAAATACAAGTCCATCAATAGCAGTACATATACGATTCTTTCACTCATAAGCCCATTCTGTAATGTGCACAATCAAAGTTAATGCATGTTTTCGTAATTAAGTATCGACCATGCATACAGTCAACAACACGACTCCTTGATGCCATCGATTATCAGTAAGAATTGATGGTAATTTATCACAGTAGAGCTGCAAAGTCGATCCTACAAGGTGCCAGTGCTACTTTTGTGATTTGTTATGGATCACATAATCGCAGTTGTCATATACAACTTCAGTACAGGTAACAACATACAGAAAGATATGACACGAACAAAATCATTTTTCAGTCCCATCAATAATTTTAACCAATCAGAAGTACGACTGATCTCAGATGCCATAAGAAGTGATTGTTGCGGTGTTGTCATGGATCATTCAAATTTTCAATCAACGAACTGATTGGCTGAAAATGATCTGTCGTATCCTGTTATCCGTGCCACTTTATAATTCAGTACAATTAACAAGAAACTATAAGCGTCATATCAATATTACTCGGTCCGAGTTTAGTTGCTGGTGTCACCTAAAACAACCACTGCGAGTTTGATGCTGTAGAAACCATCAGCTCCTATTCCACAACACGTCATCGTTTTTTTAAGGGTGAGGAATTTCATTGGCTACAAAAGTAAATATTTTTGTCCAATCGAAAAATAAAATGGATGAGTACCTAAAATACAAAGTTGAAGGTACCGAATATTTTTTTGTACGAATGACCGAATTTAATGAAGCCAAATTTCTGACATTGAACTCTTGAAGCTACTCAAAGGTCTCTCGCAGTGCCTTGAGCCCGAATTCCGCACAACAACGCTTCCAAACTGCACTCCAAGTCGACAAGCTTCTCACCTGGCTTGCGACGCTGCGGTTTCTTGAGATGAGGAATTGAGAG
>JAASFV010001059.1:0-11704 GCA_023334015.1 Globisporangium paddicum
ATAAAAACACAACATTTAAAAAGAAAACCATAGAATAACAAATAAAAACACTCACATTCTTATGCGTGAAGGTGTAGATACAGATGAGGATCCTGAACTTCGCAACGCGAAGAGCTTCCACCACCGCGGCCTCCATGTGTGTCACGCTGTGTCTCGGCTGCTGTACGAGTGAGCGCTGATGGAGCTGCTCACTGTCTCATCTTTGCCGGCGGATCCTGTTTTCAAATGACTCGGGCGCGCACTCGGGATTGGCTGCATTTGCGCGTCAAGAGCCAGCCTTTGGTCCTACGTTCGTGTCGTTTAAGGGAGCTCTTGGGTTCGCGTCGTCAAGCACAGGGCGCGGTGTTGCTTCATGAGCTGTTCGGCTCCTCGCCTGCCGCTTGGCTCTTCGACTGATCTCTCACTCATTCCCCAATTCACAGCCAGCGCCACACCCAGAGTTCCTCAACTTGAATAACCACCCCAGCCAGCCTCGTATCGAAGACGCTCGCCATGGACGCCAAGCTCGGAGTGCTCGAGAGCATTTCGTACATCTCGTCGTCGACCCGCGACAAGATCAAGGAGAACGGCGACTACGCCGGCGTCAAGACCTGGCCGACCTCGAAGGTGGCGCACTCCGTGAAGGCGGCGCGACCAACATCTGGAGCAGAGAGTACGTCGACATCCTGATCCAGTACGCAGCCATCAGCATGATATACGGCACTTGCTGTGTACCGTGTACCCATTCTGAACAAATACCTTCACATGGACAGCACACAGGTGGTCTCGGCACGCGTATTACTCACGTTCCCGTGGTCCTTCAAGTTCGTCTACGGCATACTGTCCAACTGCCTCCGATCTTTGGCTACCGCCACCGTCCGTTCATGATGATCGGCTGAACCGTGTGCTTCCTCATGCTCCTCATCATGGCCTTCATGAAGGTCGGCAACCCATACTAGCTCAAGCGCAAGTACTCAAAGCTCGTGGTGTCCAATATCCCAGCGAACGAGAAGCACCTGTACTGCAACCTGAACGCGCCCGACGCCTGCGGCAAGTTCATCATCATGATGATGCTCGCGGCAGTTGGCTACGTCGGTGCTAATGTCGCGACTGATGCCGTGGTCGTCGAGCTCGCCCAGTGTGAGCCTGAGGCTGTCCGAGGCACAACCCAAACGACCATCTACATGGTCCAAACCATCTTCGTCACGTTCTCCAGCATCCTCACGGGCTTCGCGTTCAACGGCGAGGACTACGGCGGCGACTTCGACTTCTCCATCAGCTTCCCACAGCTCATGCTCATCCTGGCGATCTTCTGTCTGCCAGTCATTCCAGCCACGTGGTTCTTCATCAAGGAGGAGCGTCACCCGGGCGTGATCTTCAAGGACTATATCCTCGAGTTCTGGGAGCTGCTCAAGCTGCGCCCGCTCTACCAGGTCATCGCGTACAAGTTCTTCTTGAACATCTTCGAGAACTTCACCATCATAGCGTCCGGCTTGATGCAGGAAACGTGGGCCAAGGCCACGTCGCTCAATGACCGAGTGCTGTCCATCGTGGGCTACGTTGTCTTCGCGCTCACGCTCTTCTGCACGGGCAAGTACGGTCTCCACTGGAACTGACGGTGGATGCACCTCATCCCGGTGGTCGCCGTCACCGTCCTGGACGCGATCGTCACGTCCCTCGCGATCTGGGACGTCATGCGCAACCGATAGTTCTGGCTCGGTGTACCTGTGGTGGAGAATCTGCCCAGCGGCATCATCATCGCCACGTACGTCGCGGTCGAACTCGCTAGTGAGGGCAACGAGGGCGTGGTCTACGGCCTCATGACCATGATGGGCAACCTCGCGAGTCTGTTCGCGAGCACCATCACACAAGAACATGAGCGCTGGCTTCAAGGTCACGAGAGACGGCATTGCGCTTGGCACGCACGAGGTGCGCATGGACGTCACGGACATTCTCATCATCTGCTACACAATCACTCGTAGAACTGGTAAACGTAAAAAAAAAATAGCATGCAAATATAAGGCAATTATTGACAAATTGGACAATGTTGACAAACTGGGCTTTGTGCTCTTACATTATAAGTCCGGTTATTTTTTTTATAGAACGGCCATGGACAAAGCACTCTGCACTTGGAGAACACTTAGCGTCCTTCATGAACCGACAATTCCTCACCTGTACTTGTACCCACCTTTTCAGTTCGAGGGCGTGATTCGCGGCGTGAGTTTCAGTGGGAGGCCGTCCTTCATCACGAGACTCGCTCCGAAGACGTATGGGCGGTCCTGGACCTGCTCGCCGTCCTGGATTTGCACGCGGAACTTTTGCAACAGGATCGCAATGAACATCTTGGTCTGGAGCAGCGCCATGTTCATGCCCGGGCAGATGCGAGGGCCTCCCTGGAAGAGTGGAAACTCGTACGCAGTCGGTCGGGTCTTCATCTCGAGCCAGCGCTCAGGGCGGAACACGAGCAGGTCGTCGCCCCAGAGCTTGGCGTTGCTGCGGCCCATGTAGTAGGACGAGTACAGGACCTCCGTGCCCGCCGGGACGAACGTGCCGTCCGGGAGGTAGTCGTCCTCGGCGGCCTGCTTAGAGTTGCCTGGCGCCGTCGGGTACAGTCGCAGCGTCTCCCACACAAACGCGTCGAGGTACTTGAGCTTCTTGACGTCTTCGAAGGTGAGCTTGGTCGCGTCAACGCTCTTGAGTTCGTCCAGGATCTTGCCC
Source organism: Globisporangium paddicum (assembly GCA_023334015.1). Classification (NCBI taxonomy): domain Eukaryota; phylum Oomycota; class Peronosporomycetes; order Pythiales; family Pythiaceae; genus Globisporangium; species Globisporangium paddicum. The sequence continues at coordinate 2,698 of JAASFV010001059.1, forward strand.
TGCTGCTCCGGGTACTGCGCGAGACTGTAGAACGAGTACAAGATCGACGAGGACGTCGTGTCGCGACCAGCAAACACGGACGACGTCACTACCGACCGGAGCGTCGGTAGGTCGAGTGCGTTGGCGCCCTCGGCCTCGAGCTCGCGCGCTCGTTTGACAAAGAGTGAGAGCAGATCCAAGCGCGGCGCGATCTGAGCTTCGGTCTCGAGCAGCCGCTTCCGGATGATACCGTCGACGAGGTCAAGCATGACCTTGGACTCGCGGCGGATCCGGTACTCGCTGGGCATGCACCACCACAGGTACTTGAAATATGGCTTGAAGACCGCTCGGATCATGATGCTGTCAAAGACAATGTCCATGCTCTCGACAAACTGGAGCCCGAGATCCTCGTCGATGCTCGCGAGTGATATGCCGCAGACAATGTCGAAGATCGTCTGGAGCGTGTACTGGCTCGCGATCGTGTGCATCTCGCACTTGCCGTCGTTGGCCGCGATCTTGTCGACCAGCACGAGCGCGTACTTTTGAAAGATGCCCTCGGTGAACGCCTTGAAGTTAGACGTCGTGAAGATGCGCGTCGTGATCTTGCGCTGCAGGCGGAACATGGCGCCGCCGTCCGCCGTGTGCGCGTGGTTGAGCGCCAAGAGCGACTTGCCAAACACCTCGCCCACGCACGCGATCATGTGGTCCGACTTGATGTAGTTCTTCAGGTTGCCCGAGAGCATATGCTCGACGTCCTTCGGGTCCGAGACCTGTTGCAGATATAATAATATAACTATTAAAATATATAGGGGGATAGGATATGGAGAGATGAATGGAGAGCAACATGAGTACGTACGTAGAGCATGTTGGGGTTGAGCAGGTTCCAGGGCATCACCACGCGCTCGCCGTACTCTTTGAACAGGTCCACCTGAATATTAAAAACATATTAGTCGATATTCAAAAATGTCAGATACATCCAGCCAGAGGTTGTACCTACCTCGTAATCGAAGAACCGGTGCAGGTTCTCGGTCATCTCCGGCAGCAGCCCGAGCAGAAAGCGGCCCTTGGGTCCGGCCACGGGCGCCAAGAACTTCGCACCGCGCATCTTGTTGCGGACCGAGCTGCCGATCGCCACGAGCACGCCCGTGAGTGCGATCGTGAGAACCGCAGTCACCACTTGGGCGACCAGAGTCATTGAGACTGGGGGAAGCACGAGCATCGCTGCTGGCTGCTGAGAATGCGTGTTGGCTCTGGATGGCGAGTTGAAGAATGGACTAGCTGGGCGGCCATCGATGGAACCTTGCTTTGCGAGGGAACGTCTAGTCTGCCAGAAAGAGCAACATGATGAGTAGTGTGGGAGCTGATGGGAGCTGATGGGATTTTTCAAACAGTACTCACCATTTTGTGCATGTCCGAACGAGACTTTGCCACTGTTTTAGGATTGGACTAATCATCCGATGATGCAGTACTGGACTGCTTCTTGCAAGAACCTAACGCGTTGAGGTAGCACGTGCAGTGTTGTGCCGCCATTGTAGTGTAGGTGTTGTGCTGCCAAGGTGATGAACTGTAGTGCGGGTACTTGCGCAACAAACGAAGCACCTAGAAAACCTGGCTGGCATGTGCTCGAATTTTGATTACCATGGCAACAATGCATGTGGAGGACAGTAGGCGTCCTTCTTCAGGCGACACCATTGGAGATCAACGCCAGCTACCGTCATTTGGAAGATCAGCAGGAGTTGCTGTTGGGAGCACAGGCGTCGTCAGAAGAATGCGAAGTGGCAGTTAGAAAGAAAGGGAAAACATATTAGAAATAGGGAAAGCTGGAGAAGGAGACAATGGGGACGACCGACAACGAGACACGAAGGTCCTAACTACAGCAGACGCTGGCCACCAGCTAAGAATAGCTCATCTCCATCCGATTGACAACCTTAAATGGACAGCATCGGAATGGATCAAAGCTGCCTGAGCCAGTCATGCACTGACATTCTAAGACATGTGCCTGCTGATGGAGTTTCGCAGTGCCGCCGGCACGGCGTCCGAGCGTGGCAGCGAGTTGGACGCGATGTACGACTCGGCCAGCGTCGTTTCCTCGTCGCAGCTGAACGCGTAGCCCGTGTTGCGCCGTGAGGCGCTCGTGGTCTTGAAAAACTTGGGCGCCCATGGGCCGCCCGACGCGCCCAGGTCCTCCGTCACAGACGAGCTGTACACGCTCGCCGAGAAACTATCAGCCGTCAGCGACACGTTGTCCGACACACCTCGCGTAGACGGGATCTCATACTCCTCGACTGCGCTGTTGCTGTTGCTGCGGGCATGAAGCAGCGTGCCGCCCGAGTTGGTGCGATACGATTTGACCGTGATGTCTGTGCCGCGGAAGTCGCTCATGAAACCCCCTGCGTGGTTCACGTCGTCTAGCGACATGGACAGCGTCTGCTCCTCTACGTGGTTGATCGTGAGCCGCTTCTGGCGCTTCTCGACCGACTCGGACAGCACCTGGTTCAGCTCTGGGTAGAACGTGCGCTGATACTGGCTGTACGCAAAGTGGCGGCCAAGCGCGATAACGCAGCCCATGAGCACGACTAGCACGTAGCCCCAACTCCAGGCTGTCGGCAGGAAGCTCCCGAACTCGTCGTAGGCGACCTTGAACTTGGAAAAATACGCCACCTCGGTGCCCATCGTCGCAAAGGCGAACCACGAGAGCACACTCAGTGACCAGCATGTTAGCGACAACAGCGTCCACGTATCCGAGATGAGCCAGATCTTGAGGTTCACGATCAGCACGGTCATGGAGAACGCGACCATGCCGTACTCGACGCGCGACTCACTCCCCGGGGCGTTCTCCGACGCGTTGAAGCCGAACGACATCACGATGAAGATCACGAGCGACTCATACACTGCGGCGCCGACCCAGCGCAAGAACGTGTACATGTTGAAGTAGTACCGCTCGGGGCCCTTGCGATACAGATCCGGGTACTCGAGGCTAAAGCTTGCCGGCAAGTCTTTATCCATCACCCCGACTACGATGATCGGCAGACCCGTGAACGCGACGTTGTACACCTGCACACCCAGCTCCCAGTACATCTTGGAGCCCGAGGCGCCCGAGAGGTAGCCGTACCAATACTGCGCCAGCACCAGCGTGATGTTCTTGTAGAACATGTACAGCACGAGCTTGGAGATGCGGATGTAATTCCAGCGACCGTGTACGAGCAGCAGCCGTTCCAGGAAGCGGAATTGTGCGATTGCATAGTCGCTCGAGTTCACCGCCTGCATACCTTCCTGTCCAGAGATGCCAACGCCAACGTGTGCAGCCTGAATCATCGCCACGTCGTTCGCGCCGTCGCCAATAGCGAGCGTTCGTGCCGAAGGGATGTTGTCGCGCACGAGACGCACCATCTCCGCCTTCTGCGCAGGGGACACGCGGTTGCAGATCACAGCGCGACAGAGCTTTGCGAACTCCAGCAGATGTGGCGCCGTGCGCACACTGAGCGCCCATTCCAGCGCTTCACCGTCGATAATCAGCGAGATCTCAAGCTTCGGGTCCGCCTTTCGCCTCTCCTTGTAATCCCGCGCAGCAGCATTGAGGCGCGCGATGATCGCCTCTTCGTTCGGACATGTCGTGCAGTTGACAATTACCTGTTGGATCGAGTTGTCCAACAATGAGCACGCATACGCAATGTTGATCGCCGTCTCCTCCTTGTCGCCCGTAAGCATCCATACTTTGATTCCCGCTGCCGTAAGGTTTGCCAGGCACTTGGGAACGCCGTCCTGGAGCTTGTCCTCGATCGCCGTCGCGCCGATGAGTTCAAGGTTCTCCTCGATCTCCTCCATCAGGGTGTCAATCGCGTTTGGCTTGCCGTCTTTTCGGCGGTCGAGCTCCGCGACGTTGCCCTGGGCCTCGTCAAACTTGATCTTCCACTTCTGGAACCACTTCTCGTCGAGCTTCTTGACCGCGAGCGCTAATGTGCGCAGACCGTCATCTGCGTACACCTCCATATGGTCGTGCGTGATCTTCTTGAGGCGGTCGATGGCGGGGTCGTCCTTGAGACGCTGATAAATCATCATATCCGCACCTTTCGTGTACAGATAAAGTTCTCCGTTCGGTCGTCTCACCACGACTGACATGCGCTTGCGTGTGCTGTTGAATTCGAGCACATCCAGTACCTCGAACACCTGTCGCTCGCCCAGCACTTCGATCGTCGCCTTGCCGACGCCGCGATTGATGAAATTGAAGCCTGCGAATGCGGCACCCGCGACCAGCGCTTGCTCATCAGGTGATGACGCCGACAGACGCACTTCACCGCTCTCGAGCTTCTCTGGGATGACAGTGTGGCACACGGCCAGGTGCTCGAAGAACTGCGTGATCCGACGCTGCTGATCCGCGCCCGCACTGCCTTTGAGCGCCTTAAAGAACGCCGGGTCGACAAAGTTCACGTACTGCATACTCTCCATCCCAGCCTCCATCTTAGGCTCGTGCGGAATGGGCTTGCCAGCTCGCACGAGCGCGGCGCGCCCGATCTCCGTCATGCCCGAGCCGTACGAGATGCCGTTGATCGAGCACTTGCGGAACTCCATGATGTTGCACGTGAGCGTGCCGGTCTTGTCGCTGAACACGTACGAGATCTGGCCGAGCTCCTCGTTCAGCGCCATGGTGCGCACGATCGCGGGCGTGTCAGTCTCAGCGTGGTACATCTCGCGGTCCCAGACCATGAATTTGGCCTGGAGGAACTTGACGCTCGTCATGGACACGTAAAGCGAGATCGGGATGACCTGGTAGAGCAGCAGGAAGTAGTAGAAGAGCATCTGGATGAACGACTGCCAGCGCGGCTGCGCGCGTACGTCGTCGCTCAGCTTGATGTACCACGTGTTGCGCACAATGTCATACTGCCACGTAACATAGCACGTGGCCGCGACGGCGCACGCGACAAAGAGCCCGAGGCAGAGGCAGCCGATCATCTTGTTCATCGAGAGCATGACATCGCTCCACTTGGATGGCGCCCCGCTCGCGCTCTGCATGATCTTTGTGTCTGGGCCGGTGTTGAGCACGAGCGCGTAGACCCAATCAGTGTTGCGCAGGTTGCAGCCGCGCAGCAGTACGTTCTTGACCGAAAGCGGCATGACCTCCATGCCGCAGCCCTCGCTCACCGTTACCTCGACCTTGCCGGCGAACTTGTTGATGTACGGGTTGGGCTTCTCGCACTTGACGACGCCGCGTAGCAGCATGAGCTCCTGCGGGTTCACAAGCGCGCTCATGGTCGGCTGGATCGCCTGGCGCAGCTTGAGGTTCGTCTCGCCGTCGAGGCTCTTGGTCTCGACGTAGCAGATGCCGCTGGCGGCCTCGCCCACGGGCTCGGAGACCGCGAGGATGAGCACATCAGCCGGGATGACCTCGCGGTTGCGGATCTGCAGAAAGTCGCCGACCTTGACGTCCGACCAGAGGTGGTCCTCGATCTGGCCGTTGCCGCGCACGATGTGGCACTTGGCCGAGTTGGCTTCGTTGTCCGACTGGTGGCGCCGCATGTCCTCCATGATGGCGAAGACGGCATCGATGGAGATGACGAAGAGCAGCACGGGCGCGTTTGTGGGCACGCCATACGTATTGCTGATCGGCTTGATGGACTGCAGCACGCAGACGACGAGGAAGAAGAAGTTGGCGACCTTGGAGAAGCTCTCCTTGAGGAACTTGGGCAGGAACGTGATCACGTTGTACTTGGACGTGATCACGACGTTCGTGGCCTTGTCAAAGGCCGCGTTCCCGGGCCCGTAGTTGAAATAGACCTCGCGCAGCTCCTGGCGCGCGGCGTCCTCGGCCATGGTCATGGTCGCGCTGCTGCTGTCGATCGCCTCCTTGCTGCTCGCGCGCACGCCCTTCCCCGGATGCAGGCCCGTGGTGCCTCCCGTGAGCGTGCGCTTGGTGCGGATCTGCAGCTCGTCCGAGGCCGCCTCGCCGCCCATCAGGCGCTGGTTCTGTAGCAGCGCGGGGCTCTCCATCTCGGCGTACATGTCGCTGCTGCTGTTGGGCTGTTTCGCCGGGTGGTGGGACGCCGGCGCCTGGTGCCGCAGCAACTCCTCGTCCTCGACGCGCGGGCCGCCGCCGCCGAACAAGCGCACCGGCCGCCGCGGGCTCTTGGTCGCCATGGAGAGATAGCGTTCTCTTCCAGGCGGGGTGGACTGACTTGTGTGTGAATATGCGGGCGTAACGACGGGCGATATGGGACGGAATGACTACTCGGTAGATGAAAAGAGGGTGAAGATGACTACCAGGAAGATATAATAAAGCTATTTGCGAGCGATCGACAGGTGTATTATTAGAGCCGGAACGGGCGACATTCCACATGGGTGCTATTGTTAGAGTGCGTATTGTTAGAAAGCTATTAATAAGGTGGGAAGATCGGTCCCTACCCCCTTTGTTCTGGAGATAGGTCAGCCTTACATAATAGGTCGTGTGTGCCTTCATATAAGGAAATCAGATACAAAATTCGTTCACAGGATAATGTCAAGAAGGATCTATAGAAAGGGTAAATCTAGCGCATTCAGTTTCTATCGATGATTGGTTAAAATACACCATCAAATTATCTGATTGGCTCAGATAAACATCCTTTTAGAACATTTCTCAGATGCCCCATTTTATAAAGGATTTTCTCATGAGGAAGAACAACACGCACTAAAAAAACTGGACGAACGAATATGAGCAGCGCATGGGAGCAGTGGGGCAACAAGCGCCCGGCAGCGACGGCCGGCGCGGCCTTCCAGAGTCTGCTGCGCAGCTCTCCGCTTGCAGCTGCCACATCAGCAGGCGCCTCTGGGGGCAATGCAGAGACCTCGGCCGCCAGCGCTTCGCTCAGCGCCGCGCAGCTCTCACTGAAAAAAATGTGGGTCTCAGCGCGCGACGTAACCATGAACGCCGTGCAGGCGGCGTCGCCTGCGTCCTCGACCGCATCCACGAGCGCGTCATCCGTGGATCTGGAAGCCATGGAGAGCGGAGAGCACAACGAGTCAGAGGACCAGGAGAGCGCGACGGCGACGTGGCCACTCTTCCGCCGCAAGTCCAACGCCGAGAGCTCGCTCTTGCCTGCCATGAGTTGGTAGGAATTGCTGGGTTTATACGTGCGTCTTTGTAGCTTTAATGTGACTAACCACACGCGTGTTTGCTGTGTTGTTTTAATTAGGAACACGCGGTTCAAGTACTTTGTGGGGATGACGCTCATGGGACTCATGTTCTTTGGCATGGCGTCCATTTTCCTCCCACTGGTGCGTTTGGGTGTGTGTGTGTGAATGCATGTATTCTCGTATGTAACTATGTGATTCTATCGCTTGCTGCAGATCATGATCCGGCCGTCCAAGTTCGCATTGAGCTTCACATTCGGGAGCATGTGCCTCATGACGGCGTTCGCGATGCTCAAGGGGCCAGCCACGTTCATCGCGGGGCTGCTGGAGCCCAAGCGGCTCGCGCTCACAGCCGCCTATTTTTTTTCACTGGGTACGTTTTCCCATCGCGATACACATACACTATGCGTTACTAGAGGGCATATCTGATGACAACTATGTTCATGTATGTGTCATGCAGGCGCGACGCTGTACAGCTGCTTGGTGCTGGGCAACTACGTGCTCGTCGTCTGCAGTTCTGTGATGCAGGTACGAAATGGTGCTTTACGCGTGGCTGCATAGACTGTGTACTGATGTCGCTGCTATTGTTTTCTTTGAAGCTCATGACGCTCGGCATCTTTGCCATGGCGGCGCTCCCTGGCGGCAACGCAAGTCTTAAAAGTACGTACAGTGCGTGGAATTTACATTGATAACGCGATACTCAACGCTAAACGAACTGCTGCACGTATCTTCTTCTCGTAGCGTTTGGAATGCTGTTCACGAAGGCCGCGCGGCAAATGATTCAGACCTTCGCGCGCCTGTTCCGGTAGTTTCTTTATGACGCTTTGCGCGATCGAGTCGCGTCTGGCTGGCTGGCGATCTACTTGTCGCTCCGGTCGCGGTGCTTGCGAGCGGCGTGGTCGTCCATATCGCTCCACGCCTGTTATACCAGCACAGGTTATGTTAATTAATGCACAGAGCTATACGCCCTTTCATTCTATTCAATCGTACCAGTCGGTCGTCGGTGGCCTTGAGCGGGTCGTACGCCGGCGTGCGCTCGTCCAGGTACTTGATGCCCGCCATGAGCGCCACGCAGAGCACGGCGTAGCCCGCGCTGTCAAACATTAGCGGAGTATTGTGAGCATTTGCAGCTAGTGGGGATGGATCCACATGCGCAGAATCGTGAGAGTGAGCACGCACCTCTGCCTCGTCGAGAGGTTCCGGAACGGCAGGAACATGGGAATGACACCAAAAACAAATGTAGGAAAAATAGGATTATTAGTAAACTACCAGACATCATGATTGGACTTAAATACCCATTAGCTGGCATAGCTAGGGGTTATGTGACTACAGATTGCGTTCGAGCCCATTTTTACACTGATGTATAATTCAGCGTCCCGGATTGAAGGGTAAAAAGCACCCTTAACGCCAGGACCAGTTTCGCCTCAATTACTATAGGACAATCTTTCGGTAGGACACTGTCACATGTAGGACAGACTGTTGGCAGGACATAATTTTCAGTATGAAAACAGGACATTATCCACTCCTGAAATGTGTGACTCGATTGCTTCAGCTGCAAGTTCTATAGCCAAAATCACGTTTGGAAAAAGGAAGATGCGAATTTATTCAGTGTTACATGCATGATGGAGCCCCCAACGTACTTGCACTTGAGTAGCGTCATGACAATGCGCAGATCGGCTGTGTTTTCTGCGTACAGGCTGTCCATGACGTCCTCGAGTGAGCCATTGATCTTGCCCACGCCCAGCATGAGCGCCACGCGCGGATCGCCTCAGCATGAATATATACAAGCCAACATAAGCTCCCGTACCATGCGTGGCCCTGCGGGTTGATCGGGAACGGCCGCCTCTGCTGAGACTTCGGAGGCTGCGTCTACGTCGGCAAGCGACACGCACGACGCGAAGCCAACCGCGAAGGAGCAGAGAGCCCA
>JAASFV010001060.1:0-11695 GCA_023334015.1 Globisporangium paddicum
CATTGCTGGCCATAATTGTTTATAAAGTACGCATCTGGCCCCTGGTAGGGTGGCCAGTGCGAACCTGTACTAAGTTTGGTCTTAAAGATATTGCACAAACGGTAGTTTGGCAGAGTGGTTACTGCGGTGTAACTCACCCGTGTACCCCGTTACATATAGTGTCCAGCCCGTGCCCTCTAAAGATCGCAGCTCAATCCGATTGCTCACTCAAAAATAAAGTGTAGAAAACTATGTGACTTAATAACTGACATAGAGTTTAATTGCGGTGACCACTGTAGCGAAACTTGAAAAATATCACAGAGGGGTCAATTTTCTAAAAACGGAAATTGGAGAAGCGAAAAATATTTTTTTTAGTAAGACAAGAAAAGCTTAATACTAAACATTCAAAGACAAGAAACAACCCAGTCTTGCATGACCACTCCAGCAAACTATGAGCAACGTATCCTGAAGAATTTGCATGTGTTTGTATGGCACGAGCACTGCAACTTTTCAAGCAAAGGGATGGTTGAAAAAGGTAATATTACCTTCCCCAATGAAGCCCAGAAAGTTGACACTCGCTAAAAAATCATCCGAAGCAACAATGCAAGAAGCACCAGCCGATAACGAGCGCATGCGAGGCACGTAATTGATAGAATGTAGCTGGTAAGGTCGTCTGAAGAGGTCTGGTGAGATTGCTTGTGCGTCCGTCCTCAGAAGACATTTCATCATTCTTTGTGTGAACTCATCCAACAACTTTACTACACTTTATATGTGAACTCACCTATATAATACACCAGCAATCAACTGGACCATTGTGCACGCAAGCGGATCATGGTACCAGTGTGTGAGGCTGGACAATATATTCTACTGGAGCTGGAGCTGGTGCTCACAAACATGTACCAGCTGTTTGCTGCGCGCAACGATGCATTTACTGGTGATACTATGCTGACACAAGCAAATGCATCGTTGCGCGCAGTGAACAGCTGATACCTCTTTGTGAGGCCGTGTGAACCAGTACAGTGTAGTGTAGGTGCTTTCGACCAGTTGCACGCAGCAGACAGCCAGTACCTGTATGTAATGACGAGTTGCGATTAGGAGACCTATTGCAAAATTCAGAGCTTCCCGTGCCCGGATGGTGCTGTTTTATTTGCAAATAATCTTAGGGCAAGAGTGTTCATTACCCAAACTGCAGTGGGTTGACACACTGTATTTCGAATTCTGCGAATAATCTTGAGGCATACCCAAGCTATACTCACCTCATTGTTTGCCAAAAAGAATCAACCCACTTCGGTTGGCCGAAGCGAGTTGATAATTTTATTTTTCGCGAACAAAATGTAAAAAAATGGGTTGATATTTTTTTATTTTTGGGAATATTCTTGTTAAGATCCTGTTATGTGAGCAATTATAGAACTGACGATTTGTATAGAAATGGCAAAAAAGTGAAAAAGGCGCACGCACCCTATTTTGTCGTTTCCATTAAAATCGCCGCAATTGCTTTGGCCCATTTTGCCATTTGCAGCCCGAAGATCGAATGGCGCGGGGCTGCACGTGCGGCTTCCTGCCGTGCATCTGCGTGCAGAGCACCGACGACGCGCAGGCGTTCGTGGAGGTGGAGACCTTCTCTTCTACACGCGTGGCGCCACCAGCCACCGCCGTGGACGCCGAGAGTGCCGCGCGCGCCGCGGCCAAGGCCAAGCTGCGCAGCCTCTTTGCCGCGAACGCGACGCCGCAGTGCATGATGTGCATGCTCATGCCGTGCATCTGTCCAGCCGAGGACGATCTGTTCGGCGGCACTGGTGGCGACGAAGAAGTAACGAGCGTCGAGGCTGCGAGTCCGCTTGGCTCCGAGGGCTTTGCCGACGACGACGATGAGCTCGAGGACGAGACGGATGCCTACGGCCGCGTGCGCATCGCGACGGGCGATAATGAGAGCGACGTGTGGGTGGCGCGGGAGATCAGGCGCCAACTCAAGCCGCACCAGGTCGAAGGTGTCAAGTTCCTCCAGAGCCACGTGGCCGCGAACCGCGGCTGCATCTTGGCGGACTACATGGGGCTCGGCAAGACGCTGCAGGTCGTCACTGTTATTTATTCCTACATCATAGATCAGATAGAGAAGAACCGGCTCAGCAACAACGCTACCACTACCCAGCCGGCGACGACGATCGTGCTCTGCCCCGCGATCTGCATCCCGAACTGGGAGGCCGAGTTCAAGAAGTGGCTCAGCGCCGAGTCGCTCGCGCGCTGCCGCGTCTTCGCGCTGGACACCGGCACGAACCACAAGGGCACGATGGGTGCGCGTGTGCGTCTGTTGCAGCAGTGGAAGAAGGAGGGTGGTGTGCTGCTGCTGGGCTACGAGATGTTCCGCAGTCTGCTCAACCCGACGCTCAGCGCCGCCGTGGACCGGGACGCGACAATCCAGGTCTGCACGCGCATGGGGGATTCGACCATGGAGATCACCAACTCGATCAGCTCCAAGGCGCAGAAGTCGGCCCGCGAGTTCTACCAGCTGCTCTGCCAGCCCGGCGCGGACTTGGTCGTGCTCGACGAGGGCCACCGCATGAAGGATCCGACGTCGCTGCTCTGCCAGAGCGTGACCAAAATTCAGAGCAAGCGCCGCATGGTGCTCACGGGCTACCCGGTGCAGAACTCGCTCTCCGAGTACTGGTGCATGGTCAACTTTGCGCGCGACGGGTTTCTCGGTACCTACGACGAGTTCCGCACCAAGTACGAGAAGCCGATCGTCGACGGGGACGTCGCGCGCTCCAAGGAGCTGATCGACAAGCTCAAGGACGTCGTGCTCCGTCGCGGCCAGGCGCTGCTTAAGACGCAGTTGCCGCCCAAGCGCGAGTGGATCCTGTACTGCAAGCTCTCGTCGATCCAGCATCGACTCTACTGCGACTTTCTGGATTTCTACAGCCAGGCGGCCGATGGGAGGGCCACGGCGGACCTGCTCTCGGCCTACGCGGCGCTGCTGCAGGTGATGAACCATCCCGACATTATCCGTTGGAAGCTCTTCCCCGAGGGCCAGGAGCGCGACGACGACGAGATCGAGAGCTTGCAGTCCAGTGGTGCCTGGAACGACGGCGGTGGCGGGTGGAACTGGGAACCTGAAGAGAAGCTCGCAGAGAAGCGGCAGCTAGCGTTCGAGCAGTCGAGGAAGCGCAAGCAGAAGATCACGGATCGCCAGAAGTCCTTTGAGTGGGCTCGTCCAGTCTTCACAGCTGAGGGCGACGATGCGGTTGTTGCTGGAGCTCAGCCTCGCAAGCGCCTTGCGGTGAACACGGACAAAGAGCAGCAGCGCCAGCTCTCACCGTACGAGACCATGGTGCTCGAGAACAGCGGCAAGATGGCAATGCTCATGCAGATCATCGAGGAAAGCTTTGCGTGCGGTGACAAGGTCGTGGTCTTCTCGCAGAGCGTGCCGACACTCAAGATCATCAGCGAGTTTCTGCGCGTGAGCGCGTTCGGCCCCTTGGGTCGCAAGGAGAACTCTTTGAGTGCAGCAGATGCAAAGAAGAAAGCGCAGAGCGCTACTGGTGCGAAGGCGACGCGCCGCAAGCCCACTGCACGTCCGAATCGCGACCCTGCGGGTATCTTGCGGAAGAGGAAGAGTTTGAACAGCACTCTGGGCAAAAAAGTTCAAGGCAACAGTGCGACGGCGACTGACAGTGGCAACGCCATGTCGTCGGACGACTGGTTCCTACAGATTGACGGCAGCACGACGGGTGCGAAGCGCATGGAGCACATTGAGGTACGCTTGACTGAGTATGCTGCTTCTGAGTCTTGGGATGTTTGTTGTTGTACTGACTTTGCTGACATTTTTGACACTCTTTGCAGATGTTCTCGTCGAAAGAAGGTCCAGTGAAGCTCCTTCTCGTGTCGACGCGCGCCGGCGCAGAGGGCATCAACTTGCACGCCGCGAACCGCCTCGTGCTCTTTGATGTGAGCTGGAACCCGTCGAACGACCACCAGGTGCGTAATATGGTTTTACAGAAAAATTGGAAATTGGCTTTCGTGGCCTAACATTTTATTTTTTTTATTTTTTGGACAACAGTCGATGTGCCGCTCGCACCGCATCGGCCAGGGCAAAACCGTGCATGTGTACCGCCTCGTGAGCACGGGCACGATGGAGCGCATGATCTACGAGCAGCAGATGAAGAAAGTGGACCTCTCGACGAGCGTCGTGGACAACCACGACAGCCCAGGAGCCGCCCGCAGCAACGAGTCTGCTCCTGCCACCGCCATTTTCCCCGAGTCGGAGATTGCGCCGTTCAGCGGCTTCTTGCAGCCGCCCAGCGAGCAGGAGTACGCTAAGCAGATCTGCGTGGACGAGGCGCTCATCGGCGACGACCAGGTGCTGGTCTCGTGCATCGATAAGGCGGGCCACTGGCTGGTGCGTGCTGTGCTCATGAAACTTATGTTGTACATTGGGAACTGACCAACTGACGTAGACTCTGTGGATATGAATGAATCAGGTGGGCATCCATCCAGTGCACGAGATCGAGGAGAACGCGGCGGAGTGAGTGATCTCGAGTCAGCCCTCTCACAAACCGGCATCAGGTTGAGAAATCGACTAAAAAGATAACGGACATGTCGCAAGCCTATGATGATGACAGGATGGAGAAATATACCCAGTGTCCGTGTCCTCGACTAAAGACTCTTTAGTCGAATGCAGCGCAGCGAGAAGGATGTCGTGACTGATGCAGCGAGAAGAGTTGAAGCGTGACGCTAAAGCGTTAACGAAAATAATCAAGTTGCAACTCAAAGTGTCGATTCTCTATTTTTCGGCTTCTTTGATAATCATCCATAAACCAAATGCATAAAACAGTCATTTCTACTGTAAGATACCTACACTTCCGGAATACTTCAACCTGGTCAATCAATTCAAGCTTGCAACTACATAAAACGGGCATTCCTCACTCGTAATTTACAATGCCTATCACGCTTCGTTATGGAGCATCCTTGCCAACGTCGGACTGTCTTCTTTTCTTTCTCGCTCATAACCCAAAAGACAAGCACGAGACAAGACAGTAGAGCATGGCGCTACGCAGCAGCGCGCGGCCCGTGGGCGTGGACGTGACGTCCCACAAGGAGGAGCACGACCTCACGAATGCGCGCAAGAGGACCAAGTTGCGCGTGCGCTACTATGTGGAGCTCGTCGTGGGCTCGGTGCGTGAGCGACACGTGCGCCTGGGCTTCTCAGGCAACTTCAAGACGCTCATGGCGCTGCACGACACCTTCCTGCGCGCCTATCTGGACAAGTACAGCAGCGAGCACACGCTGGCTGCTGCCACAAGAAACACGACGTCCTCTTGTGCGAGCCTGTCGTCGTCCACGTCGTCATCCACGTCGCGGAGCTCGCTCTCGTCGTCGTCCCCGCGCGGCGTCAAGAAGCTTTTGCACACGATCCGCCTCAAGAAGCACATCCCCAGCGAGCCGCACGCCTTCAACCACGTCCGCGGCAACAACCAGAGCGATGCGGACATTATGCTTCCCTTTCTGCCGCCGTTCCCCGTCGCGAGCAAGCTGCTTGTGCACTTGGAGAAGAGTACGGGCGAGGCCAAGGACGACGCCAAGATCGCCGCGCGGACGAGCGCGCTCTTCGAATACTACACCCAGCTCTTCAATTCGGAGGAGGGCGAGCTCTTCCTCGAGATCGTGCAGCTCCGGTCCATCGAACAGGCCGAGCAGAGCGCGACTGACAGTCACAAGAACAACAACAACGAGCCACACGTGCAGGACGCATCACAGTCCAGCAGAGGCGGCGGATTGTTCAAGTTCCTGGCGCGCCACTCGCTCACCAAGAGCGCCAGCAACAGCAGCGGGGATGTGACCAAGAGACTCGAGTTCTTGGCGCCCATGCAAGTGAGCAGCTCCGGCAAAGCGCGGCCCCTCAAGCACGCCAAGCCCCGGAGCGAGTCCGTTGCGTCGCGATTTTAATGCAAAGCTCAGCACGTATAACGGTACAGCGAGACGTGAGATCGAACCTGACGATGAATATACTGTTGTATCTTGTTTTGCTTTGTTTTAATAATTCACATCTTGCCTATGTCCCCAAGTCGCCATCATCGCTGTCGTTTTCTTCGTTCTCTGTGAAGTCCGATTCGTAGAGCAGCTCAGCAGAGCCAGAAGCCACAGCCACTCGTCCTTTGTAACTCCTGTCGCCATCTTTGTCGCTCTGGTCCAACAGTACAGGCATGGGTTTGACTTCCAGACCTTGTTCGTGAGCTGCCTCTGAATCTGAAGACGAAGAAGAAGACGAGGAGGAGCTGCTCTTCTCCCTCCCACGAGGCTCTTCATATAGCTCTCGCTGGAGCTCAGCGATCTCCAGGAACGCCTCGGAGGAATCGCTCGCGAGCAGCACGTTGACGGCCTCGTCGTCGCCCATTTCCTGTAAAAAACGACTCACGTCAGCGATCTTCTCGCGATTCTGCTTCTCCAGATCCAGTTTCGTTGATTTGTGACCTCGCGTCTCGTTCACTCTCACTGTCTGCTGCTTCGAAGGTGGTGAGGAGCTGAGAGAGTTGTGGCTCAGCGAAGGCTCGAGAGCACTCACTGGACGACTCTCTTCCTCGCAACAATATTTTTCGACATTGTTGACATCTTCGGAAACTGGTTTTGCCTCATTCTCCGAGTCGACTGTGTTGACCGCCGCTGTATTTGGCTCATCTGGCACTGCTCGCGGGATCTCGAGCTCTTGGCACAGGGCTAGCACTGGTGCATCCTTGCCAACTGATGGTATCACATCGGCTCTTGAGGTCGCAAATACCTCAGTTGACTGCCCTTCCTTGTCTGCAGCTCCATCTTGGAGCGCATCTGATGATAGTGACAATGGCATCGCGGGTTCTGGTGGCGACTGGGACGCGACGACCTCGCTATCAGCGTCATTGACTGCTTTACTTGGCTCTCTTGGCTGCTGCTCCACTGATGACGCTTGCTCAATCTCTTGAGGAGCTAGTCTAAGAGACGCGGTGCTGACGGTCTGCTTGGACGGCGTCGCTGCCTGTGGAGGTTTGCTCTGGCTCGCTGGAGCCAGAGCACGATGCGGACGCGTGGGTCCAGCGCTCTGAGGCCGAGTCTGCCGCTGAGCTGGCGGTTGAGCAGCTAGGGATGATACACCAGCTGAGATGGTGGTCGGAGCTGGGCATTTGGGCGATTTCAACGCCACTGGACGCGGAGATTTGAGCTTCTCACGCTGTATAGAAGACAGACACTCCTTCTTCATGAGCGCTTTCATCTCCTCCAGCGCACTCGCGAGCACTGAGTTCCGTGGTGAGGCCAAGAGCTCACTGTTCGAGCCAGCCGCTCCAGTACCAGACGAGATCTCACGGTCGTAGCTTCGCTTGCGCTGTTCGCGAGCCAACTTGTCCTGCAGCTGCTCGACACGCGATTTAAAGAATGCAATCTCCTGGTCACATTTCTGCTTCTCCTGGGCACTTCGTCTAGCGTCCTGCTGGGCTTTCGCGACCTGCTGCCTGTGATGTGCATCAATCTGGAACAACTCGGCGATTTTCTTGCCCTGGGACTCGAGCTCTAGGCGCGCACACGCGAGCAGCTCTTGCTGATTGCGGATCTCAATGTAGAGCTGCCCGCGCTCTTCCTCAAGCTCCATGAGGTTGGTGCCTTTGACGCCGCTGCGCAGTGACTGCATGGCTTCCTCGTACGAGCCCAGCAGCTGGCTCTGCTGCGCGATCTTGTGCTTGAGCTTGAGGACCAGCGCGTTGTTCTGACGGTCCTTATGCGCCAATTCGCGCTGCGTGATGGCACCAGAGCTGTGGTTCACGTGGTGATCGGGCCCCAAAGAGCTCTTGGCGTGCAGCAGCGTCTCGATCTTGCGGTCCTTCATGGCCACGATCTCCTCGAGGCGTCGGATGCGCGCCACGGCCTTGACGCGGCGCTCCTGCTCCAGCTGGCAGGCCGTTTTGAGCTCTGTGACCACGTCCACGAGTTTGTAGTACTCATCGTGGAGCTCGGCTTGCTGGAATATCTTGAGTTTGTTGGTGATCGTCGTGTTGGCGGACACGGAGCTGGGCATCTGGCGTATGGTCGGTGGCGCTCGGCCACCAGTGCCAGTGTTGGTCTCGTTGTAGATCGCTCGCACACGGGCATTGAGGACATTGTCACCTTGCCGCCTGCGCCGGACGCCAGCGCCAGTGAGGTTGCCACGAGACGGAGCTCGAGACAGCTGAGCTGTGGACGACGAGGTTGTCGGATTCCGACCTCCAGAGGCAACATTGAGGCGAGGCCGAGCACTCATGGGGCGCACTGGGCGGCCATTGACTGGAGCGGTTGGACTAGGCGGAGTGATGGGGAAACTCGGATTGTGCGCGTTCACCATGTAGAACTGGGGCGATTCGGTCGGCAGCGTGCGGACGACGCGGGCGCTGTGCGGCCGCGCCTTGGCTTTGCTATCAAACAGTACACATGGGAGCGAGTGATCAGACTGCACTTTGCTATGCAGAACCTAGAGAGAAAGCCGACTCACCTCTTGAGCTCTGAGAGGTACTGTTCGTAGCCCTCAAGGTCGACCTAGAGATGGAAATACAAATCAGTGTTAGTTGCTGATGTTGCTGAGCATCAGCTCGCTAGACTGAGTACTTGGGAGCTAAGAGATGCATACCTCTTCGTCCTCGTCGACCATTCCATCTATTGGATCTCCGTGACGACGAAGGTGCCTAGGCTCAGCTGCTGTACTTAACGACTGGTCACTGTCCTCGTCACTAAACCCACCACCTTCGCCTTCATCTTCAGACGCGTAGAACGGTCGCCGCAGGTCGATCTGCGCGTGCGGGTGGCTCATGCCTGCTCACCTGCCAACGGGACAAGTCTTCCGAGTCGCTCACATTGACAGCGAGCAACCAACCGAGCCATCTTTAGACCAGGTAATAAATAAGGTACGATAAATACGCTCAGAAAATAAGTACATCCGCAAATATCACGAATAAATGGCTACAAAATATAGCCATTTCGAAGCCATTTTATTTAGAATTCCGTTCACAATTTGAATCTACTGGATGAGCGCATGGGCGAGCGAGCTCTCGTAGTCGTCGTCGTAGCAGTAGAAGACAAAGCTCGTGGGCGGCTGCCTGAAGTGCTTCCAGACCGTCCAGCGGTGACGGTGCTGCGGATATACTCCATCTCGACCTGGTACTTGGCGCTCGGCATCGACTGCTTGGACTTTGGCTTGTTGAACGCCAGAGGTGCCTGGAAAGCCAATGATGCCTCAAGACTTCGATGAAGAGGTGCAGTTGATGAAGGTGCTGCTCCGTACATGTGCTGTTGCACCATCTCCGCACTGCGAAGCAGGTTTGCCGAAGAAGAGTTGCTCGATCGATAGAAGCTGCTGGTCTGGGCACGAGGAGCGTGCCGGTACGAGTTGTTACTGCTCTTATAGCCGATTGGCGACAAAATGCTTCGATTCTCCTCTGGGATCGCTCGAGTCGAGCTGAGCGAGGTCTCGAGCCGACTGGCGGAAGATGCGAGCATCTCCTTCAGCTTCGCATCCAAGTCTTCGCGAGGCGTGGGCTGTCGCGTCAACACTTCAGGTGACGCTTGTTCAGCTCCAGCTCCAGGGGCTCCATCTGGAGACCAATCGCATCGCTCTTCATGGCTCCAAGAGTCAGAATACGACCTGTGATCTAACTCATCTGTTCGCATTTCATTCTCATCGTTCGAACTCAGCAAAGACTGGATCTGACTGGAGCTCAAGTCGGAATGAGCACTTTGTGCATCGAATAGCTCGCCGTCTTGCGTCGTCTTGTGGTTGGAATTGAACAGCGTGAGCGCCTCAATGTTCATCGCCGAGACGCCACGCAGAAACACTTGGCGCAGATCGTCCTCCAGTCGTTGGCGAGCCTGTTGCGAGATCGTGACCTGGCGCTTGGACTCATCCAGCTCCTCTTGGAGCTGCTCATTTATCAGAGCACATAATATCTATGAGTGTACTCTAGAACTCGAAATTGGTTCAGCTACGCAATACAAAAAAATCACCTGCTGGATCTTGAGCTGGTACTCGTTGACGGTCCCCACCAGGCGATGCTCGTGCTCTGCTTGCAAATTCTGGACGCGACGCACAAATTGCGACTGCGTTGAGAGCTGTTTCCACGCCTGGAAGTGCGTTTTCTGGCTCTGCTTCTTGTGCAGTCGGCTCGCTGCTTGCTGGGTGTGAGACTGGGTGGCTTTCACGTATTTCCAAGCTCTCCAGGCCCGGAAGCACGACGAGACCGAGTGCGTTTTCGACCAGTACGCTCGCTAGAGAATATGAGAAGTTTTCAGTAAAAAATTGATACGCATTCAGATATAAGAGGAGCTGTTCGCCACGCACGTTGTGCTGGGCTCGCTGGGCTGTGAACGCCGAGTACCACTCGAGGACTGCGCTGTCGTGGCACTGGTTCGCGTCGCTCTGCACTACGAGCTCCTTGAGCTCCTCGATCTTGCGCTGTAGCATCGCCACGTCGTTCGCGTGCGCCGCCGCCGTCTTGATGCGCTCCAAGTTGCTCTCGCGCACCAGTCTCGTCTTGATCTCCCTGACTGCAGTCTGAAGAGCTCCATCAGTGAACCTATCACCATACATACTCTCAATAGTTCAACAACCAAGGCACGTACAGCTACAGACTGGCGGATGGCGTCCTGTGCGGCCGCCATGTGGAGCTCAATGCGGTTGATCTCTTCGTCGCTCTCGTCACTGGATGACTTGGTGGCCGCCTCTATAACCGAAGTTGCGTGGGGTGGTTTGGAAGAAACATCAGCAGCAGCAGAGGTTGGCTGCAAAGCGCGTCGTGGGATGCGACTTGGGGATTTCTGCTTTGCCAACACCTCTGGAATGGGTGGCGCAAAGACTGATGTGGACGTGGACGGCAATTCGAACGAGATTTGCTTCGCCAGGCGCGTTGGACTAGTGCTTTCAGCTTCGCAACTGCTGCTACAACATAAAGGCAAAACATTATAAGCAAGCGATACACACGTGATGGAAATGGTCACATACACCACTTACGCAGAGGTGTCTATTGCGCTCTTCCTGCTCGTGGGCGACTCTTGATGGTTCGAAGGGTGTGACTCGTCTGCTGCTCCTGGAGTCGCTGGATCGACCCCCTCGCCCTCCAACTTGGCATTGTCGTCATATGCGGACCGCGGCAGCAAAGGCGGCGTCTCCGGCACAGGCTCGAACTCCAGTTTGGACAGCGTGCGGCGCATCTGGCGCCACTCTCTGTCACTCAGCTCCACGTCACTCTCAAGCTGCTTCATCCTGTCTTCACGACACGAAAAGTCGCGATTGTGACGACCGCTCGCGAGCATCCAACGCAGAACAGCTCTTGACACCAAGATCAGAACAAAAGTCTACAAATACATGAGATGACCTGACAATGCACAGCCATCCTTGCCCCGGCCGCAGATACGAGGCAACATATGAAGGAGCAGCACGCACTGTGCAAGCAACATATTTAATCAAGAGAGGGAAATGATGGAAATAAAACAGATACAATTTCCAATTCAATTAAGGGGGTGTCAGAGAGGCACCAACTGCCTAGATTCCGCCGCGCAGACGCAGCACCAGGTGCAAAGTCGACTCCTTCTGGATGTTGTAGTCCGACAGCGTGCGGCCGTCCTCCAGCTGCTTGCCGGCAAAGATCAGGCGCTGCTGGTCAGGCGGGATGCCTTCCTTGTCCTGGATCTTCGTCTTCACGTTGTCGATCGAGTCCGAAGGCTCGACGTCCAG
>JAASFV010001061.1:0-11688 GCA_023334015.1 Globisporangium paddicum
AGTGCCTCAAAATAGCTTGTCTGTGGTGATGAATTGCCAAACAAACCAGACCAAAAAAAGATGTGATTTTTAGCCAATCATAATATTTCATGTGGCTCACATAATGTTTCAGTCCATAAACAAATGGGACAGAGTAGTATACTGATCGCATTGGACTGACGCTGCGCAAGAAAATCAACCGCTTGCTCTAGGTTGGTTTGCGTGCTGGAGGATACTCCGTGTTTGATATACATAGCGCAGGCAATCCAATAGCAATGGAATCATACTGTTTACTGTTGCTGAGTCCACTCTGTGTTGCGGTTCGGCAGCAAACACGCCAGCTGAGGTGCCCACGGAGAGATACGGGTCTGGATGTACGAGCGAGGATGCATTTAGCGATGCAGATGTCCTTGTTTACCAAGATCATGCCCATGGTTGTCGTGAATCTCCAAATCAAAACTGCCTGTCTGTCTGTTGGAGCAGCTAATATTCTACGGGGAAAGTTTGTGCTACTTGAGAGGTTTGCGTTGATGGAATCTTGACCCTCTAATTTTTCCCTTTTTATCTAGTATGAACAAATTTATGCTAGGTAAACAGGTGCCATCTATGAATTTCATCAATTGTTGGGTAAACTAGTTCGAAGCCATAATACCCATAATACCCATCCAAGTCACAGTACGAGCACAGCAGTGGTGGGTCGTCATGCTGGCGCAGCTGCCGGACGAGTGCAAGCGCCAGATCTGGCAGCTCTTCGACGCGCAGGAGCTCTGCCGCGTTGCTTGCGTGGCGCGCGACATCTCCAAAGGCGCGAACGTGGACGCCGTGTGGAAGAAGCGCACGCGCGCACTCGTCACACGAGAGCAGGCGCGCGTGCCCCGAACCCCCGTCGAGTGCGGCCTCACGCGGCAGAACGCGCGGCGCGACCTGCTCGCCACGAAAATATCCTCTCCACAGACGATACTGGCTCGCATGAGCCAGCTCACGAGCCGCGACGAGGCTGCTGATGGCAATGCAGCGATGGTCGCAGAGGACTCGACGTTCTGGCGCCACTGGTACCGCGACTTCCACGTGGTGAGTCTCTTGCTCTTTGCAGCTCGTATAGCTCTCCGACTGACTGGTGTATCGCTCGCATGCATTGTAGAGCATGCGCGCGTTTGACAGAGCGAACGCGGCCTTTGAAGCCGCCAAGAGCGAGATCCAGGAGCTTAAGCGGGAGCGCGCAGAGCTCAACAACCTGCTGCAGGCCGCCAAGTCCAAGACCCAGAGCGAGAAGCAGACACGGCGCATCCAGATGAGCTGCGTGCGCTGGATGAACCGATCCCACCGGCGCCTGAACGCGAGCCAAACGCTGCTGAATGCGCAGAGCGCGGCGCTGTCCAAGGCCGAGATCACCGAGGAGCTCCAGGCCGTCGAGGCGGCCATCCAGACGCAGTCCAAAATGCTCTTCTCGCTGCGCTCACAGTACCAGAAGAGTCTGCACCGCATGACGACGCAACTGGGTCGGGGCACGCAGATGTTGCGGGACCTAGAGGGCTGCGCAGTCTGAACATAGCGGTCCATCCAGCAAAACGAAGGTGATCCGATTGGGAATTTGTATCAATAATTAAGTTAAACTGAGACTTTGGTGGCTGCTCACCAAATCTGCGTGGACTGGGCGACGTGGTGGCGGTACGCGCCAGCGTTGCTCACCTTGACGTTCGCGAGCGCCTGGCGCGCGTACTCGGTCGTGTGGAGCCCGGCATTCTATGAATCACGACCAGATTGACAACGAAGAGATGTGAGATACCAGAGTATTGACGCTAACTTTGAAGAGAAAGAGTGTTGATGACGAACACGGAGTGCAAGACCCAGCTTGAAGCGCGCGTTCTTAAAGAGCGTGTCGCAGTCGTAGCCATGCGTGGGGAACAACCCAGCTTCCTGAAGAGACCAACGTGAGTGATCAGATAGGTTAGCCAATACTAACCTAAGATCTCCATTGAAAGGTGGTACTCACATTAAGAGGATGGTCTTCCTGCGCGGCCTCGACGTTGGCTCTAAATGCTGCCGTTTCCTGCCGCGTGCGCTCCGGATCGGTCTTTCATCACACACAGAAGGTTGGTTCAAATGCCCATCCAACTATCGTTACAAGTGAGTAAATGTGTGACACCGTACCACAATATTGGCGATGATCTGCGCGTACGGCGTCTCATCCTTGAGCGCGTTGAGCTTCGCCATGCGCAGCACTTCTTCGTGCGCTCTCCGCAGCTGCTCGAGCTTCTCGTCGTCCAGTTTGCGCTGCAAGAACCCCGTTCAAGTGAGCGGATGGGAAATTGTCAGACGAACAGGATTACATGCGAATTCACGATCAAAATTCAGCACCTGGTACTCTTCTTGCCGATACTGCACGCGCTCTGCGTTGATGCTGCTCTGCGCCTCTCGCTCAGCTTCCCTCTTCACGAGCTCTTCCTCCGACAGCTTTTCGTCTGCGATCCCATCCAGTAGCTTGCTTCTCCTGCAGGTTATTTCCATAGAGCATCAAACAGATCAGCAGTTATCTCATCAACATTGGAGGACACATTCACACCCTCGTTTGTTCACAATCCAACCTGTAGTCCTCCACCAGGAGCTTCTGCTTCTCATGTTTCTTTCGCCACTGCGCATCGTCTTCCTCTTGCCTTTGCGCTGCTAGAAGCTGTTCGATCTCCTGCTGTTGCTGTTCGATCCGTGCTTTCGCGTCCTTTGACACCTTCCATTCGGCGACTCGGTCGTGCAACTGCTCGCAATTCTTCTGCAGCGACTGGAGCTGCTCGAGCTGCGTCTGTTTCGCCTGCTCACCCCGAATCGCGACCTGCAGCCTCTCCTGCGCTCTCATGACCAAGTCGGGGTGCTTGCGTTCGAATTCCTTGTGCCGGTCTCTGCATTTCTCCTGGTAGAAGCGCAGGTGGTGGTGAAACTTGACGTGTTTCTTGATTTCCTTCACGCTCATGTGCGGGAGCACTGTCTGCAGCTGGTCGTAGAGAAGCTCGGGTTTTTTGGCGCTGCCCCCTTTCCGCTCGTGGCTCTTGAGAACTTTCAGAAAACGCTCCTCGTCCGGTTCAGTCAAGCCGCCAGTCTTGGAATTTGCAGCTTCGGTGCTACTGGATGTGTCTGTCATTGAGACTGCGGTGATAAACTCCAGCTTGAATTGCTGCAGATCCAGCTTCAACTCGACTTCCAGTCTTCTGAACTCGTCCACGATTTCCAGTCGGAGCATTTCGTCTGCGCACTCTTTGCCTCCGAGCGAGTCGACCATGTCCAGTAGTTTCTGCTCTTGCTCTTGCTGGTTCTCTGAGGAGACAATGACAGTTCCTCCGCCACCTCGGTCTTCACGGATGTTTGCGAGCACAGTGTTGTACAATATTGCAAAGTCCTGGTCACACTTCGCAGTCTCCTCCTCGAGAACGGCCTCCACCATCTGGTGGCCGATGACGGCGTCGAAGATCAAATGCTGCGCGTGAGACTGGCAAACAAAGGCGGAAAGTGTTACTAAACTGGCTCAAGCCTATTAAAATGGACAACTCCATTCACTAACACACACCTTCATGTCTTCGTTCCAGTGCGATTGGTTGCTCTCATCATCGCCACTGGCCATCCCGCGTTGCTTCTCCTTGATCGCCCCAAGAAGCTGCTTCATCGCCAATTGCTAAGACAAAAAGGCAGTCAAATCAGTCTTGGTACTGATCTTCCAAACTACAGGCGTGTGTGTTGTAGACCTGCTCTCGCTCGGAGGTGACTTGCTTCAGCAGTGCGATCCGACGGACTTCCTCCATCCGGATCAGCTCTTCCAGATCGCGCGCGAACGAAGCCGGCGAGCTGAAACCCTTATCCCTCTTGGTTGAGGTTGAGTCATGGGACTCATCGTTGTTGTTGTTACTTTCGTCTTCAGCCGATTGGGAACTCGGCCGCTCAGGAGATGAACTCTTGGTTCGGAGACCTGTCTTCTTGGACACTGAAGACAGCGACTCGTCCGAGCACGCATCGTTGTACATCCGCAGGAGCAGCGACTCGAGCTCTTTCGAGCAGTTCTAGAAGTGTGAGAAGAACAAAATGATATTTCGCAACAAGTTTGCATATCATAGCAACAAAGTTGCAGCACGGTACCTCCTCTAGCTTCTTCAGGTGGCTGTGCTCTTGCAGCCAGTCGAATTTAAGGCTGTTGGTCTTGGTGACCAGTTTTTGCTTCTTTGTTGTCTTCTTCATCGCGTTGATTTTCTGGTAGCAGTCAGCAGACAGTACACATCAACACTATGAGTGGCTTTACGCGTACAAAAGTACCCACGGTGGACGTTATTCCATCCTAACAAACCTGCAGCACGCTATTGCCACTGGACTGGAGCTGTGAGGCGACTTGGAGCTGCTCATCCAGCGTCAGGCCCGCCGTGGCGCGGAAGAGCTGCTTGCGCGCACATGCTGCAGACGCATCGCCTCAGTGTTGGAGAAGTCAGCCTCCACTTGTATCCATGCTCCTGATGCTCGCATGCGTTGCGTACCTGTCGGCGTCTTCTTCATTTGATGGTACTGTTATGTGTGGATGTGTGACTTCTGGCTTCATAATGCAGAGTTTGACGCGCGTCGTTTCATGTCCTCAGTTACATGAGAGCTCCAAATAGATTGCAGCATCCGACATCCATCCAAACCACTGCACACACTTACACACACGGAGAAGACTTGGACAACTCACACCGAACGCATGAAATCCTTTTTTCTCCCTTCGTATTCGCTCTGCTTTTCTGTCATACGTCGCTCGATAGTTCACTCGCCATATTTGCCGTGCTAATAAGCGTCACACAAGTAATGACGGGTGCTTAATAGCAGCAGCTTGACCGAGCGTACCTCTTTTTACAGTGCAAAATGCTTGCTATGTCTAGCGCGCCCCCATGCGCGGGTTGCGCACGAAGCCTTCCTCCTTGGTCTCGTCCATGTAATCCTCCTGCGCCGTGCAGATGCGCAGCACCTCCTTCTTGCTCGACTCGACCTGGAAGCCGCCGACGAACATTTCGTCCAGGATGTAGTACGCCTTGTGGAAGTTGAAAATGATGTCCAGCTCCGCGACCTAAATGATCATAATATAATTCTCAGCGAATGGATAAAAGGAGAGCAGTGAACGACGCCAAGCTGTCAACGTACGTTGCCAAAGTAGCGATCGAGCACTTCGACAAACATGTGGATCGTCTCGAGCGTGATGAGCTCGTTCTCGTCCTTGGAGATGCACGCGATGAAGAACAAGCTCGCGTAGCTACAGCGCACATAATATTTATTAATCAGTCCACACACACACGCGCACAGCGCATGAAGGGGGCGAGCCACGCATGTAAGCGCAACGCACCGCTTGTATACGATCTTCTTGTCCTTGAACTCGATGAAGTTGCACTGCTTGGGTGGCCGCGAGAGCACGAGCGTCTTGATCTCGCGCAGCAGGCGCGTCTTCTCTTTAAGCGACGCCGCCAGGTACCACTTGGAGAGACGGGTCTTGCCCTGGCGACTCACGAGCAGCACGGCTTCGATCTGCACATACCCACACGCATGCATAGGACGTATTCATACACGAGGCGTGAGCGCTACGCGTCCACAGGCAGAGGCATCACGTACGTCACTTGACCATTTTCCTTCGCTTGTTGCTTTGTTGTGCTTGCTTTTGCGCAAAAGCAGATTTTTCACAAAATATACGATTGTCTTTCATAAATTTACAAATCTAGTGTAATAGACATTTTGGACAAAACGCTCTTGACACCTATATCCGACGTGTCGAAATATCAAAACAACCATTTGAGTTTATCTCTTCTTGCAGTTTGATATGCACCTCACTATACACAGCTACGTGCATGTATATAAAGAGCATTGAGCACTTCATGCGAGAACTATTTCATGTATTTCATGTGCGTTGCCTGCTTACAAGCAAAGTTAAGAACTCTGAAAATCCGTGAGAAGATACCCAAAAATCTAGATATTTTCCAGTTTTTGTTTTCTTCTTTTTTTCAATTTTGGCGTAGCAAAATTAATCATAACGTTTCTGAAACGTTTCTTCTTGGTTTCAGTATGCCATCGGAGTGGGTTCACTTGTCGAAAAAAATCAGCTGAGCCGAGATCTGATGAGCGAAGAGCTCATTCCGAAAGATCCATTGACTCGCTCACATCGCTTGCACGCACAATAGAAGGAAGGCCCAAGATGAAGACGCAGCAAAGCTCGAGTCAGTCGCTGGCGGTCCTGGAGGAGGCCTCGGACGCGGAGACCGTCCGGGCCACGTCGCAGATGGACGACCAGAAACTGCGCGCGAGCTTTCATCGACTGCGCATCCTGGGCGGCGCCTTCCTGGTCATCATCATCATTGCGGCCCTCATGCTCCTACTGCAAGGTGATGGCGTGACGATCGAGAGCTTCCCTGTGAGTGAAAAGACCGACGCGCAGATCAAGAAGCTGCTCGACTTCTACAACTCAATTACGGGCAGTCTGAGTCTGTTTGTGACCAAGCCAGTAGACCTCTTCCTGGGCCTGTTCATGGCGGCAGCATTTCTGAGTCTTGCCACCAACTTCACACTCGACAGAGGCAGCGTGGGTCACTGGCAGTACCTGCCTCTGTTGACGGGTGCAGCACTCGCGTACCTCTTCAGCAACGGACTAAACTCGCTCAACGTCCAGGTCACGCCTGGCGCACTCAGCCCGATAATCTCAGCTGAAGACCTCGCCGCCGCTACAAACACTGTACCAGACCAGCCATTGGTAAACGGAGCACTGGCAACGACGTGGGACAGAGAGTATGCGGAAAGCGCCAGCGGTAACTCGGTACTCAACACGATCCTGCGCACCAAGCTGCTCCCCCAGGAAGTCATCAGTCCCCAGTGCACCAATCCTGGCTTAGCTTACGTGCAAGCTCCGGTCTCTGCTGTGCCACACGTGGTATTTGGCTTCACGTCCCAGCCGTGGCAGAACCAGACCCTCACGACGGCTATCAGCTCGACGAGGTCATTCACGATGCCTCTAAACATCAAGAAGGCGAGCGAGCTGCCAGCGGACGCGGCCCTCCCGTCTCCAGGCAACGTGACCAGCAACCTCGAGATGGTCGCGGCGATGTTCCTCTCAACGCATCCCTTGATCACCCGTGTTGATCGGGAGGTGTCTCGATTTCCCTACGTCTTCGACGGCCTCGCGAACGGGCGACGAGGCAACTTCCGACTCGCAGACACCAAGTACAAGTGGCCATCGGGTGCGACTCCAGGCACACGCGAGTTTCTCAACTCGTCGCTCACGCTCTGGAAGGACGTGCTCAACGCCACAGCAAACGTCTCTATCGAGCACGCGAGCGTCAAGTACAACCGCATCGAGCTCTCGGAAACCATAACGTTCGACGCCGTGACGATCGAGCTCCCAATCAAGAAGAACGAGGCCGAGGTGACCTTGGTCGGAGATGAAGTTGTCGTGGACAACTATGCCGTGACCACCCTGGACTACTGCAGTCGCGAGGGCTGCATGGTGCCAAAGACCGCCATTTACGGGGAAAATAGACGAATGTCGATCCAACCGAGCGTGCAAGTGGCCAGCATCTGCGTGAATGACGACGGGACCGAGGACCTCGCGCTCAACTACACCTTCATATCGTTCGAACACTACAGCAACCTGTGCAACCGGTCGTCCAACAGCTCGATGCTCGTCATAAGTGTCGGGATTCACACGGAGGGAGATACGTGGGATCTCGAGACAGACAGCACGGGCTTCCAGATAGCACGATTCACGAAATTGCGCACTGTGTACTCGATCACAGTCGGCCGCCTGGCGTGGAAGACTGAAAACCTTGACAAGTCGTTTGGCGCCAAGTGTGGCAGAAAAGACGGCTGCGAGGGGCTCCAGTTCAAGATGCAGCCGAACTCCAGCACGAGCGACTACCTGGTCGTGGGCAAGAGCAGCTTGCCGCTGGCTCAGCTTAACATGTTTGACTTCACTTTGTTCTTTGCCTCGATCGATTTCATGAAGTGGCGATCTCTCATCTCCGGGTCCGAAGGCACGGGCCAGCAGAGCTACGACGTGCTACTGCCGCGTCACTTCTCGCAAGTCACTGCGAACGGCACGCTGCAGAAGAGCAGTCCAGTCGACAATTGCAACACGCACGTCGACAACTTCATCAACAATGGCGAGAAGAACCACCTGTACATGGAAGAGAGTCTTCAGACAAGCTACACGGCTGCATTCTACTTTCTCTTTCAGAATGCTGTGCAGCGGAAGAGTCTCAACGCGTCGACTGTGAGCCTCTTGGCCAACCCAGCGTCAGGTCACCAGCTGGAGTTCGCTGGGAACCTGCAGCTCATGAACGTCCAAGTATCGATCCCAACCACGAACGCCATCGTCTCGCTCGTCGGCTGCTTGTTGCTCCTCGTCACGAGCCTCTGCGTCGTGTTCCGCGCCAAGCGAAGTGAAGATTTGCTTCAAGAGCGAGCGAACGCTGGCATCGTGATAGAGGCCATGATGAACAGCTCCAAGTACCCGCCGCTGTTGCTCCAGATGGCGTTGGAGCAGCTCACTGCCCAGGAGAAAGTCCAGTTCTCGCTCCAAGGCCTCAGTGTGCGGAGTGTGGTCCTGATCGACAGCGAGGCCAGTGAGCGCGTGCTCCACGTCGGCTCGGAGGTGTGAGAGGCCTGGTGCAGACGAGCGACGTGGACATCTGGTGTGATTTTACCAAGAACAACGAGATTTTACAAGGCTACCCTCAATCAACGGGCTTCATTACTATGCTGATTCACAGGGCACATACATTTAAGCAACTACACTCTACTTCACAATCACATCGTCAGACATGTACATGACCAGGGCTAGCGGCGCTCGGATACGCTGTCGCTGCTGTCCTCGTTAGCCTCGTCGTCGATATCCCGCAGCGCTCGGTGACCTTTCAGCTTCGGGGTTCGCCTACCAGCACGCTTGCTGGGGCCCTGCGTCGCTGTTTTTGGTGATGGCTTCGTGTCGAACTTTGGTGGCCGAGAAAATGGTGTGGGAGAGCGACGACCTCTCGTAACTGGAGCCCGTGTGGCGACCGGCGTGAGACTCGGGGTTGGCGTGATCGTGGGCGTGTCGATCGCTAGACTCCCATCCGGAGTTTGCGAGAAGGCTTGATGGGACTGCATCGCAGCCACGAAGAGTGCACAGAGCGCAAGCTGTCGGATCTGCTTGATCATAGGCATGGCGCTTGGCAGAGGTCTTGGGCTCAGATACTTTGGCTTGTGGTGTAGGCTTGAGGTGGGCTTGGTGAGATGGGGTCTTTTGGATATCTGAAGAGAGCTGACAGCTCCTAGAGCTCTTCCTTATGGGAGAGCGCATAGGCCTGGCAACCGCCCTTGAACTGAAGACGCTGGTGCTTCTGAAGACGACGAGAGGCCATACTCCGGTCAGACGAGCAGCTGACGAGGACGTCTCGTCCACTCTCGTTCTGGTTCAGCCACAAAAAGGCTCCTGTCACAGCATCCCTCGTTCGGGACGATATTGGTCGGAGCTTTTTGTCTGATGATGAGAACTGAGGCAGGCTGGCATGAGGCGATCCAATCTTGGGTGTCTCCGGTGGTGCACCACCACCTTACTGTTCATCACACGATACATTCATCATATCGTATTACTTTACCTCTCTGGCTGCGGAGCAGCGCTGCTATCCATTGAGCTCTCTCAGCCCCTCAAGAATAGAGAGCCTCGTGGCAGATCAAGGCATATTCGCTCTCATATCGCATACGATCAGTGTATTGACCATGGCTGCCAATGGCTGCCATTCCAACAGACAAGTCTGCCTATAGAGCTGGTGAGTCGGCCGACCGGCAGCCATCTTCTCCAAGGAGCACAGCTCGCGTTTCCTCCAGTCACTCTTCAATTCGCTTTCAAGCGACCACTCAGCAGCTCTTCATCTCCACTATCCAGCAGCTCCTCACGATGGGCAAGAAGGCGTTCTTCACGATGGAGGACTGCAAGGTCGCGTGCAGCCTCTTTTGCTGTGTCTACGGCGTTGGCACGCTCGGGCTCCCAGGCAACTTCTCGCGCGCCGGACCGGTCATGGCGGCCGTCGCAATGTTCTTCATGGCCGCTGCCAATGTCTACTCGTCCGTGCTGCTTTCCAAGGTCATGCTGCTCGCGCCGCGCGCCGTGCAGACCTACGGCGACATTGGCGAGTTCGCCATGGGCAAGCCCGGGCGGTACGTCGTCGTCGCGTCGCAGATGTTCTACTGCTTGTCGATCCCGATCTGGTACTTTGTGCTCGGCGGTACGCTGCTCGACAGTCTCTTCCCGGGCGCGTTCAGCCAGTCGACGTGGATCGTGCTTATGGCCATCTCCGTCACGCCTCTCTGTCTCGTGCCGACGCTCAAGGAGAGCGCTGGTGCGGCCTTCGCGGGCTGCCTCGCGACGGTCATGGCCGACTGCATCGGCGTCGGCGTGCTGCTCCACGGCATGAGCGGCCACGGGTCCGTGCCGACACCCAATGTCTCGTTCAAGCAGGTGGCCACCACGTTCGGAAACCTGTCGCTCGCCTACGGCGCCGGCGTCGTCATCCCGGCGCTCCAGCGTCAACACAGCGATCCGACGCGCATGCCGCGCGTCGTGCTCGTCACAGTCACATTCATCTCGTGCCTCTTCGTCACGATCGCGAGCTCTGGGTACTCGGCGGTCGGGTGCCAGATCTCGGGCAACCTGCTCTTCACGATTTTCCCGGACGCCGTTACGGGGCTCTCATCGCTTGGCTTCCGCTCGGACAAGGGCCTAGCCGTGCTCGCGTACCTGGGCATGCAAATGCACATCACGATCGCGCTCTCCGTCTTCACGCAGCCGGCCTTCTTCCTCATGGAGCGCATGTTCCTCGGCATGCACCAGCGCAAATCCGAGGACCTGCTGCTGCGCGCCAGCAGCGACTACGAGGCCGTCCAGACGCCCCTCGAGATCGAGAGCGGCAGTGGCACCGTCAAGGGCCTCAAACGCACCGAATCGCGGCTCTCCAAGCAGTCGCTCGTCAGTCTCGCGGACATTGAACTCCGTGACTCCATCACCGAGGACGAGGAGCGCCTCGAGTACCGCGGCACGAACGCCGTCAAGTACATCATCATGCGTGTGGCCGTGCTCATCGTGCTCGTGGTCATCGGCATCGCGCTGCGCGACAACTTTGGAGACCTCCAGGACTTCATCGGCGCCTCGGCCGTCACGCTCTGCTGCATCATCCTGCCGATCTTGTTCTACCTCAAGCTCACGTGGCACTCGACGCCGCTCTACGAGAAGGTCTTTGGGCTTGTTGTGATTGTCGTGTGCGCCACGCTCGGCTGCTACGTCACATACAACGCCGGCAAGAACCTCTTCAACCCGGATGAGACTGACCCGGACATCCTCTTCCCATTCTGCCACCCGGAGCACCAGCGCGCGATCTACTACACGCAGAGCACGTAGGCAATCAACCAATCATAAAGCATAATGCATAGATGTGTTTCTAACTACCTCCAGAAAGCGTGTTTTAAGATTGATCAGCTATCAAAGGTTATGTAAGAGAAAATGCTTGTTAGACTCGAAAATACCAGATCTTTTGGATTTATCTGGTCGTTTATGCAAATACAAGAGCGCGACTATCGGAGGGACAGCTCAAAAGTATCACCTTTCACGAGACAGGCGACATTTCTTGCGAGAAAAGTAGGGAGACCTCCAGTTCTGACCAAAGAGTCGTCTTCGATTTCACAGCTGCAGGTGGG
>JAASFV010001062.1:0-11684 GCA_023334015.1 Globisporangium paddicum
AGAGCGAAGAGCGTCCCAAGTCGAGTCCCGTTCGTCTGTCCCAGTCGTCGTCCTGTAGCTCAGTGCGTTTACCAGCCACTCAGTTCGTCAGCTAGTCCTAGGCTTCCTCGACACTCTTCCATCTGCCGACAGCTCCCCTTATTATTAATTAAAATACAAAAGAAGCACCAACATGAAGAGCTCTGAAGTCTATGAGTCGTCGGCCTTGCCAGCGGCCTCGCGCTGGGCCTTTCGCGCCAAGAAGCGCGCCTTGGCGGCCGAGATCGCCTCGTCCTTGCTGGGCGGAGCTGGCTTGGCCTCTCGTGGGGCTGCGATTGACGGCACAGGGGCGCTCTCACGCTGTGATTCTCGCTCGGCATTGCGGTCCTCGACCGATTGTGAGATCGTCACATCCATTTTCTCACGACCGCCCTCGTCGTCGTCATCCGCACGCCGCCGCCTCTTCTCGCTAGGCTCCCCGTCTTCTTCGCTCTGTGTCTTCTTCTCTGTCGCGTCCCTGCCTTCACGGCCGACGGTGTAGGCGCTCTTGGCGTTCTCGGTCGAGCCACCCATGGAGATGTTCTTGTTGAGCAGGTTGGCGTAAAAGCCCGCCATGGCGTGCTCACCGCGCTTGGTCACGTCCTCGGCGTCCTCGAGCGCGTCGAGGCGGGCATCCTCAGCGTCCCACTTCTTGAGCTCCATGAGTTTGCGCTTGTATGAGGCCGAGATGAGCTTCTCCTTGTCGCCGTAGAGCGCGTCCTCGGCCTTGCGCTCGTTCAGCAGCCGCCGCTCGCGGATGCGCTCGCCCTCGATCTCGCGGATCTTGGCCTTCTCCATCAGGTTCCCAATGTACTTGGGCTGCTTCTTTTCGGCCTCGCGCTGCGACTTGCGCTGCGACGCCTTATTCGCGCGCGCGCTCGTCATGTCATCGTACACGCCGTCGTAGTCAAACACGGACGGGTCCTCGGCGAGCGCCTGCTGGTGCGCGCGCTCCACCTGGCTCGCGTGGAAGCTGCGCGCCGCGTCCTCGCCCACCTTGCGGCGCAGCTCGGCCTGCGTGCTGGTGGCGCTGGTTGTCCTGTTAGGAGAGGCTGTGGTCGCACTGCTCGTAGCCGCAAAGGCATTAAAGCCCGTCTTGATTTCCTGTGAAATGATGTGGATGTGGTGGCAAGAGAGATTGAGTAGACAGCAGAGGAGAGACAGCGGGCGGCGTAGCTGCATGAACAGTACCTTCTTGGATTCGGGCAGGATGAGTCCGTACTGCTTTTTCTTCTTCTTAGCGTCTGGCAGCTTCATGGAGAACGACATCGCGGCGGCTGTGCTCGTGACTTGACTTCTTGACCTTGTGAGGAAGTTGAGCTCTTGATTTCGGACCCCAAGCCATTCACACTTGAATAAAGTATGTATCCTTCTAAGTACGATATACTATTTGATAGGTTATCATGCTTTTCGCATGGAAATGCACCTCTTGGCAAGATGAGAGAGCACATGACAATGATGAATGCACAGAGTCGGATACGTACGATAGAAAAAAACCAGTGAGTGATGATGAGTATGGTGTTTAGCCTTCATGTTATCCACTTACATTAGACAGCAAGTATGGAAAGTTGGAACCCCCGAAAGGTGAAGCTGTGTTGGACCCGAAAGAGAACAAACCAGACGCTTACTTCTTGGAAGCGGCGTAGGCCTTCTTCTGGGCGACACGGGCCTGGCGCTGCTGGCGCGAGCGCTTGGCGAGCTTCTTGAACGACTTGTCCGGCACGTAGCCCGACTTGGCCGCTGGCGATGGGTCCTCACGGATGGCCTCGTGGACCTTGGTGAAGATGTCCTCCATGTCGTCGCCACCAATGCCAGCCGCCTGGTAGGCAGCGTAGTGGGCGGCAAGCATCTCGGGGTCGTCCTCCTCGAGCTCCTTCATGTGGTCACCGACGTGGACACCGAAGATTCGGTCACGGTGGACCTCAGCGTCGTACG
Organism: Globisporangium paddicum; assembly: GCA_023334015.1. NCBI lineage: Eukaryota > Oomycota > Peronosporomycetes > Pythiales > Pythiaceae > Globisporangium > Globisporangium paddicum. The sequence goes on from JAASFV010001062.1 coordinate 1,954, forward strand.
ACTTGTCGTCACGGTTGTAGCCTGGGAAACGCTTCTCCGAGTGCGGGATGTCGAGGCCAGCGTCAGCCGCGCCCTTGAGCGCGCCGAAGACACGGTTGCCCGTGGTCGTGGTGCGGAGACCAACGTCCAGGTAGCAGCGGAATGGGCGCTTCTCATCGGCGACCTCGTCAACGAAGTACGTGCGGCCGTTGGACTCGGTCTTGACGATCTCGCCATCAACCTCCGTGTTGCCCTCGTAGTCCTCGTCGAGACCGAGCTTGGCGAGCACGCGGCGGCCCACAAGAAGACCGGTCGCGTAGGCGGCCGAGTAGTTCTTGAGGCCGACGGCAAGGCCGTAGCGGGGGAGCTCGAGCGACGACGCCTGCGCGACGACCTTGTCGCCGTCGATCTCGGCGTACGCGATCTGGCAGATCACCTGCTTGTTGGTGATGCGCACGACAAGGCGGTACTTGGGCGAGTTGTACTTGTTCTTGTCCTGCGTGATGAGACGCTTACGCGCGCGGTAGTCCGTCTTGCCCTCGCGGCGACGACGATACTTGACCTGGTAGCGCTTGAAGTAAGCCTTGTTCTTGCTCACCTTGACGAACGGCATGGTTGCTGCTTGTCCGGGGTTGGAAAGGTTCTAAACTAACTGCGCACCAGTGGCTGGCGGCATTTCATTTGGACAGCAATTCGTACTTAGGCGGGAAGCTCCGCTTGGCTGGTTGGTGACGGCTTGTTCACCCAGAAACACCCAGGGACATACAAATATATAGCTGCGGGGGTTTAGTGCACCCAAAATTGTTGGGGAGCTTGGGAAGCGTTTTACTCCCACAGGTAAAAATAGATGGATGGAGACGTTTGATTCGTGGAAAATATGTAATTTGCTTTTTAGCGAATGAAATCGTGATAAAAGGGGTTTGGCGTGTGATGATTGGTGGAGAGAGGAGCTGGAGGGGAAGGGGAAGATTGACTGGTTCGGACGGGCAGGATTGGCTGCTGGACTGGGAAGCGCAGGCTAAAGCGGAGCGCAGAGGCATTAGTTCGTTTGGCGTTTTCCTGGAATAATGGTGAGTGCGGAGCTCTGTGTCCATGGCTCTCTGTGTGGGTGAGTGAGTGGGTGTCGTAATCGAATGGCGAGCGAGAGGAGGCCATCCGACCATCCAAGTAGCACCTGCGACGCGTGATCGATTAGGAAAGGCGGGTCGTGACGACGATAAGCAGCTACGGATCACCAAGCAGCACGCAGTGGGTGTTGCTATGCGATGCCCAGCTTCAGACACGTACGCGGATGCAGCACAGCTGATACAGGAACACTGCTGACCGCCAAACCGACCGCTACAACCAGTTCGAATCAGCAACATAGACGCCATGTGCGAGATCATGGCTATCCAGGATGATTAAAAGGCTGCTGAGCCACTATACTACGTGCCGAGCTCACGACACGCACACACCGACACACAGCCATGTCCCTATATGCTCATGAACCGCTGTATAGGTTGCTAACCTTATGTGCTTGTGCTACAGACTTTTACCCGATTTGTTTCGATTGGCCGTGTCGCCCTTGTCAACTTCGGCCCTGACTCCGGCAAGATCGCCACGATCATCGACGTCGTCGACGAGAACAAGGCGCTGATCGACGGCCCATTCTCGGTTACGGGTGTGAAGCGTCAGGTAATCTCGTTCAAGCGTCTCGCTCTGACCGACCTGACCATCAAGATCCCGCGCCAGGCGCGCGAGGCGACCCTGAAGAAGGCGCTCGCGAACGACGGCACGGTGGCCAAGTGGGACAACTCGACGTGGGCCAAGAAGATTGCTAACAAGAAGACCCGTGCTGAGCTCGGCGACTTCGACCGCTTCAAGACCATGATCGCCCGCAAGCAGAAGTCTAGTTTGATCAAGAAGACCATCGCCGCGGCTCGCAAGAACTAAGCGTCGACACCAAATACACGGTTTTTTTAAATCCAATTGGACGACTGGCGGCACGGGAGCAACGGAGCAGCGCGCGCGCGGACGACCTGGAGGACAACCGACCATGGAGGACGCGCGCTCGGCATCGTTGGCGGCAGCTGGCGCCGCTGGAGGAGACTCCATGCGGTTGAAAGCCTCGCGGGGGATCCGTAGCTCATCGTGGTGCTGGGACTCTAAACGAATAAATCGGAAAACGAGCTCTTGACTTCCTTGGCGTTATTTACTCTGTGTCAGTTGAGTGCTCTGCCATGTGAACAGCGGCTTTGTTGGGACCTGCTTATCTGTGTGTGGGACTTACTGGTCTTTTGATGTACCGAGCGTACTCGTGTGAACGCCTGTCAGTCAAACAAAGTAGCACGTGCGAAATAGTCGACGCCGACAAGTACACTCAGCAAGATAACCTGCCCAAGTTCATGAGGTTGATGCTCTCTTGCCTGACTCACTCGTCTGAAGGCTAGGTGTGGTCTGGGATATTTGATCACCAGCTTCAGAAGCAGCCGCTCCAGAAGAAGACATGCCACACCATGAACAGAAATTGTCGGTCGATACAGCAGGAGTTGAAGAGCCAGGTGGTGAAGCGAGATATATCTGGAGCCGCACTCGGTGATTGTCTCCTCATCGGGCTGTGCAGATCGATGCTCGAACTCCAGACAAACTTTGGTGTCTTGATGAAACTCAATTGGACATGCACGCTTGGGTTTTTGCAGCAGCATCCCTCAGGTTGTATCCATCACTGGGTTCGGAAGCCTTCGTCATAAGCAGTCACCATCGTTCCCTTATCTTCAACATTTCAGCGAAATACGCGGCTCGATAGCCCACGATTTCTGCTTGGGCGGGTCTTCAACACAGCAGCACGAGTTCACTGGAGCTCCAAGTTCCCAGTTATCGATCCTTGGCTCAAGTCATCACGCAGCTTACAGCGCTTGGTTACACCACTTGCAATCGCTCGTACTTGTTCAGCCTTTCTTGATCGTCTGAATCATATTGCGCACGTCTTTCGTCGTAACCTTGAAGCTCGAGTTTGCGCGAATGAACTCGTAGATCTTCGCAGTTTTGTCACACCCTGCTCGCACCATTTTCTGGATCTCGTCGTACAGCGGGTGGACCTTCGGGATCGTGCGGAACGACGCGTAGCTCTCGAAATGTTCTTGCTCGACTGGGTGGTTATGCACGCAGTGCTGGGACTTGAGCGGCACGTGGACGCACCAGACATTGTTGATCTTCGCTGCGTGAGCCGAGAACAGGAACCTGCAGCCTGTGGAGCGCAAGTGTCGCGTCTGTCGCAAGCCTTGGCTGCGAACGCGTTTCTCCGAGCCATGCGTGCAGATGTACCGGCGATAGTAGACATGGAGCTCGTCTGGGATCAGAAATGAAGCCTCGCTGCACTGGGCACGCTTGGTCTGCGTCAGCTGCTGGTTGCGCTTCGAGACGCTGGTGGAGCCGCCAATCACGATCTTCGTCTTCGTTTCGCGCATGTACTCGTGCAGGTACATCGAGAAACTCTCCCATGACGCGTGAAACTCCTGCAGACTGGCGACCCGCACTTCGTATCCTCCGCCAGTAACACCCCCAAGAGCATTCGAGCTATCGCCCATGACTTGTCCGTCGCCAGTTTCCTCAGCGTTGTCTTCGTCGCTGCTGTTCATGCTCTGCCTGTTTGGAACAGTTTCGCCATGGATGAGGCTGCTCTCGCTGTCAGCAAATGTGTTGGCGTACTGCGAATGTGGCTGCTCAACGCTTACCACCTGCGTCGGGATCTGATGAGCGGAAGGGTCTAATCTACGCATCCAAAACGACATATAATGAGGGATACACATGAGCTGGAGATTGCTATAACCAAACAAACAAGCAGTGTGCAACAGCGTACTGTACCTGGTATCATGCGCAGCGATCGAAGGTGTCGAAGCTACAAGAACGCCTACCTCACCGCCCATTAGACTCGGCGTCATCGACTGCTCTTGCTGGCGATGCTGCCTGCTTGCCAGCTCGCAGATTGCGCCGTACAGCGGATGGTCTCTAGGTATCGTACGGATATCCAGCAAGTTTGCATTCGCCGCGACCACGGGCTCATGGTGGCTCTGCACCACAACTGCATTCGAGCCTGTGTGGTCGTGTCTACAAGACTGGAGCGAGATCGGGACGTGGATGCGCCACAAATCGTTCACTTTGATCACATGCGCAGTGAACCGGAACGGGCACTCGGCCCCTGGATGACCTTTTGCTTGAGAACTGCAACCGAGTTGATGCGCGAACGTCTTGAGCGACTCTGGCAGCAAATAATCTGCGTGTCCGGACGCGAGGATCTCTTGATTGCGGCTTGAGACGCTTGTCGTGTGCTTGATCACGATGCTCGATTTTGTTGAGCGCACATACGCTCTCAGGTACGCGAAAAAGTCGTCCCACGAGTCGTAATACTCCTTCAAGTGCGTGGGTGGAAGCGGCAAACCTATCGTGGCATTCGTGAATTGGTAGCGCTGAGGATGTGCCTGAGTAGTTGTCTGCGAACCTAGGTCTGGAATGAGAGTCGGGGCCGTGGTGCTTGAATACTGGACTGCACCATCGTCACTCGCCAACGAGAAGAGCGTCCTTAACGAGTGGTTGTGAACACGGTTCTGCAGGTGGACAGGCAAGTGAATGCGCCACGCGTTGTCGACTTTCACGACGATCGCTCGGACTCGAAACTGGCAGCGCTCGCCTGGTGGTTTTGTGACGGCAGCATTTGCCCTTAAACTTTGTGTTTGGTATGTCGAAGTCCAGTCACGAGTGCATCCAAACTGTCGCGAGACTATCTTCCAGGTCTCTGGCACCAGCTCCAGGTGCTGGTTGCCGCCGCTGCGAATCTGCTTCCTGGCGCGTCGGGTCGTGTCGAGACTCACAGTTTTGTTGTGCTTGGCGACGCTACAGCTCGCTCGGAGCACCAGCTTGGTGCACGTGACATGCATGTACTCGTCCACGACACCGAGGAGCTCGTCCCACGACTCGTAGTATTCTTTCACGGGGAACCCTTGCTGCTGCTGAACAAGCTGAAGGGCTTGCTGGGCACTCGCACTAGCAGTTGTACTCTCCCTTTGCGTTTCATCGTTTGCCAGAGTGACATCCATGGCGCCATCGTCTTCACAAGCCGCGCCATCCTCATCTCGATCTCTGTCTGTACCAAAGCCTTCAGCATGAGCTCGCTGCTGCGCCTTCTCTGGCTCGGATACGTGGGTCTCGCTGACACTCTCGCTCTCACGTTCACTCTCGAGCACTTGAGGAAGGTCTAGAGCAGATGCGACCGCGTCACCAGCTCGCTGCTGCGTTGGAAATTGTTTTATCGACGTTCTGTAATAACAGACAACGCGCCATTATACATCCACCGTTAGCGACTGATATGCCAAAGCACATCATCCTACACAATACGATAGATAACAACAGCAGAGAGGCGTGACCACATACTTGAGACTGGCCGCCACGCTTCTCGGGACGCGTAGGCCGCCGACGACCGCGTGGTTGTGGAAGCAGTGTTGACTGAACGCCGGCACAACGATGCACCACGCGTCACGCTCACGCTCTACGTGCGCCACAAACCGGAACGGGCACTTGTGTCCACTTGGATCCTCACGATGACGAAGCAGAGGACCGTGACAGGCAAACGTGCGCGCATAGGCGTCCGCGCTCTCTGGGAAGAGCCGCTGGTGACGGCCGCTCGCTACACCACGCGCTGCTTGCAAGACGGTGTTCTGCTGCGAGAAGCTCACAGTCTCACGCGCATCGATGCGCGTCTGCGTCGCGTGCATGTAGAATGAGAGGTAGAGCGCGAGGTCGCGCCAGGACGCGTGGCGCTCCTGGAGGCCGCCAACGCGGACGCACTGCGCTTTGGCGTGTTGTTGCGTACGAAGGGCACGCTTCGTGGGCTGTCGACGAGCGCTCTCGTCACGTGCAGGACCGCTAGTTTGTGCTTCTGCAGCCGCTGGTGGAGAGAGCACTGCTACGCTCGTACTGCTGTCTGCTGCTGCAGAGAGGAGCTCGTCGGCGTCGCCATGGCCCATTCTGATTGGCATGTGAGACTGGGAATGCAGTCAAACAAACGTTAAATGGCTTAAATTACGCTTACTGAAACAATTGAACGGCCAATTCAGATTGATCAGGCGAATTATACGCCTGAGCGTATAATTCGACATTGCATTCTAAGCAATTCTCACAAGCCGATGACAGTCACAACCAGCCAACTGGACGCGTACACAGCGATCCTCGTGCGCGTCGACAGACGTAACGCAACGCGTAGCTGCAGAGCAACGCACTGCTGTATGGAGAGCTCCTGGACGTCCATGCCCGGCTCACGGATGTCGCCGCAGCGATGCAGCAGCTGAATGAGGTCCGGCGTGGTCGCGCAGCTGCAGAAGGCGTCCACCAGCGTCATATGCAGGCACGCCAAGCCTCGTGGAGTTGGTGGATAGCGCTGTCCAGTTGCAAGAGCGACTTGCGTGCGCTCTCTCAGGATTAGGACAGTGAACGCCTATGGTAAGTGCGAGTTATGGCTGGTGCACAGTAAGTAGTAGCTTGTTGTTGGTATGCCGTGTGTATGTGTTAAGCTGTGTGCGTGTGTCCTTGATGCTAGCGTCATAGTAACCTTCCCTATTTCCCTTCACAATGATACAACTGCAACGCCAGCACGATTCATGTTTGATGGCGCGAGAGTGAGGTCAGAGCAGAGCGACAGCGAATGCCAGTACTTGTCTCTTCCACAGAAAGCGGTTCGGACGATGCCACTTCTGCGGAGAGCGGCTCAGACATGACGTGGTGAGTAGCGACAGAAAGAAACAAGAGACGGTTGGATTTGTGGCTGCAGCTGAATCCCAAGCGACTCCAGCTGTGACCATCGAGCCACTGCATCCGTCTACAGCGAAGCGGCTCACCAGCTTCGCAAAAAGCTTTGCCAACAGAGCTGTCGAGGCGTCTGGGAGCCACGAAAGCGTGCAAGTGAGCAAGGCGCTAAACACGATCTTCCAGGTCTGAAATCTCCTGCAGCAGCTCTTTCCAGCCGCGAAAATTCTCCGTGTTAAGGCGTACTCGCTGCTCGACAAGATGGGAAAGAGCTTTAGCACGGTGATCGTGACTACTGGCTGCTCGAAGCCACTGCGCTAGAAGCACATATTCGACCTCCAGGTGGCGATCTCCTGTCTTTACTCCAAGTGCCTAGGCTTCAGTGGATGATTTGGCGGCGCGCTAGCAAAATTACAGGAAATTCAAGGCATTGATTCAGAGTCATCAGCTGTCGTCTGCAGAATCAGGCTGAGGGTGACGAACAAGTGTCTTCGACACTTCCAGGCCCTTGCGGACGCACCTCGGCCATTCACCAGCGAGCGCTTTAAGAAGAGTCTACAGAAGATCAGCAGCGCTCTGGGTGTCAGTAGCGATGGTTTGTCCGACGTGCCGGATGAATATGAGCAAGAGCTGGATACCTTGCAGGCAATGGTGCGCATCTCCATCAACCTCATCACGCTTCACCACAACAAAGTCGCCGATAAAACAAGCATCAAGCTCGTTGAAGACCTCTTGATAAAGGTTTCCAATACTTGCGGTCTCAACAAGCCAGTCTGCGAGCGTCTGACTGAGTGAGTATCCACTCCACTGATGCAAAATCTGGGATTCAATAACGGAGGCCAAAGTGCTGACTGTGTCTATGCGTGTCTTGATGTTACCAGATCTCGAGAGCTCCTGACAAAGGAATTCGTCATCCAGTTGGCTCGTTTGCAGAAGCTCAACGCCAGATGGAAGCCTCGGTCCAGGCCAAGTGGCACGCTGGAGAACGCGACAAGCTCTCGTCCGCAATCCTGGACCTGCGAAACTGGAAGGCGAAGGGGAGGTTCGACACCATAGAATTCCATGAGGTGCTGCAACTATCGCGAGAGGCATCAAGCGGCACTGCAGTACTGGAGCGATTGGATTCGATTGTGGTGGAGTGTCTGGCGAAGTTGGGAACTCACACTGACTGACTGGATAGCAGGTCTCGAGTGAAGATTGAAGAGCGAATTGAGCTGCTCAATGCGCTTCTGCTGGTTATGGCGGCTCGTGCTGTATAGAAATCTCACACTAAGGACCTTCGTCCATGCTCAAGACAATGACAGAGCGCGGCACCTGTGACGGGCAGCAGAATTCCAGGAAATGCTTTGGTCAGTACGACTCAGTAACTCCCCCGTGGAGTTAAAAAGCCTGTGCTTTGGCGTGAGCTTCTGAACAAGCCCGTACGGTAGTAAGTCAGCAAATCACAACTCAATTCAGCTGAATGGAGGGCTGTGGGAGTCCAGTAGTTCAAAGTTGTGAGAGCCAAGCAAACGTGATATTACAGAGGACCACTTGCTGAATTCATCCTTTTCACTAATCATGGCTCTTCAAATCGCTCTTGGCCGTTCACTTTGCGCCTCGGCGAGCAACTTCTTGACGCTTTGGGCACTTCGCACACGCTCGGCACGCGGATTCGCCGTCCCCTGGAGAATCGCAATCCCGTGAAACACGGCCCTCGCAAACGACTGGTGCAGCAGGTCTTCAGAGCTGTTTGTCTCCAGGGCGACCGAGTACTCCTGCTCGTTGTCTTCAGGTCCCGCTGCAAAGTCCACAAACGCAAATATTTTCTGGTCGCCAGAGTCGGCGTCTTCACGTTTTGCAGCGTCGCGAAATGCCAGTCGCCTGATAGGCCACCACGTGCCTCTCTCGACTCGATTCTTGCAGACACGCACAGTCGACTCGGTCGTGAACACGAACTCCTCGCTGTCGTCGCCGCGCTTGAAAGCAAAGAGGATCTCTTCGCCTGGCACCAGGAACGTGGCAGCGCGAAGCTGCTTCATGTCAGTCGAGTGGTAGAATGTGTTGGCTTTCGTCATCTTCGCTTGCCTGGCTTGAGAAGAATGTGGGAATGCAGAAGCTTGGAGCTGGAAACTGGGTTTGGAAACTTGGTCAGGATCCTTCCACAGTTGAGGTTGAGAGTCATTCCAATACTTCTTCTATGATTGACAGTCAGAAACCTCACAGTCCCATCCAGTCAAGCTCCCATAGTTCACGAGAGACCATCACATCGCCATCTCCTGGCGTCGAAGATCTCTTCACTGCGAACGTCGATGGTGGGTGTTCTATTGCTAGTCCGGAGCTATCAAAGCCACACAAACTTGATACCCTTCCTTCCTCTTGCACAACCTTTCATCGTGTCACCGATAACTTCCATCACGGCCAGATCACGTACGGCTGGCCATCAGCGGAGACTTTTTTGGCTTCCCATGAGCAGTCAGGAGAGCTCATTCTACTCGCTGAGCTCCGGCTCATTTCCAGTGTCCCAGTCTCGAGAGCAAGCCGCAGACTCCCCATTCGAAGATGAGTAACGAGTGCGCATCCCCGCCGCAAGCTTCACGAACATCGTACAAAACCCTCGTAAAGCTGCTCCACACCCTAGAGATGCGTATAATCAGCATCGATCTCAGCAAGACTGTCGCATAGACCAAAGAGGAGATCAAGGCGAACAATCCAGAGGTCGTGAACTGTGACGCCCAGCAGATCAAGCTCTATCCGGGAGTGAGAGATGGCGAGCAGCTTGAGCTCGAGGATCCAGACATGGAAGAAGTGATGCTCGGACGTGTGGCGAGTGAATTCCGAGCCAGGTACATGATGGAAACCTGCGAGATGCACTCGTCAGAGCCACAGCTCAAGTACTTTACCGCGCATGACAGTTACCCCATCGAGATGCTCTTGCTCGTGGAAGTGCCGCATGGGAGGAACACCATGAGTGCAGCGCGACGGGGAGGGGGGGGGGG
>JAASFV010001063.1:0-11682 GCA_023334015.1 Globisporangium paddicum
CTCCACATGCTGCTTGCGTCTCGTGCTGCCTTGTTGGCCAATTCCGCACTGGAAGTTGAAGTTTGAATTACCGTATACACCACAACAAAGGACTCGTTTCACCCATTATTATTCTGGGAGATACGGTACTTTCAACTTCAACTTCCAGTGCGGAATGCTGTCCTATTTGAGCACAAGCAACGGAGAGCATCGTGCACTTGAGCGGTGAGTGGCACCTTCATGAAGCTCTTCGCTGTGGGTACGACTGTGAGTCTATGCGACGCAGACCCTCGATAGAGCTGCCGCCGCGTTGGGCAGACGCTCTTCTATACCCACAGGCAAAAGCGCAACAACGACAAAGGCGCACAGCACAGGTGAGAAATCGATTGCTTGCTACATGACAGTGTTTGTGTTGGCCTTTGCATTGCGGATGTCGCGTATCAGCACTGTTATGATCCACACTGGCGACGTGTAGATGTGCGTGTGAGTGTGGTGACAAGAGCGTGGCGCCGCTTGATGGTTATTGTCCACCCAGCAAAGCCAATCACGGACGGACCTCCAGCAGATGATAGCCGCAGCCGCTGGAAGTGCTTAACATGACGCTGCTGAACGAAATGCCCTAGGGCATTGGTGTCAACTAGCGATGGTCATCCAGCAAACTAAACGTCTAATCTCCGCTCGCTACTCCAGCGCCCGCTACTCTCTGGGAGAGCTGTGTGGCGAGACCCAGTAGCGCTATTGATGACACAGAGTTGAAGTAAATCAGCTGTGCAATCCTGCATGTGCCCATAAAGCGAGCATCAGTGTGGCGGTTGCGTGCGTCTTGATGCTGCGTTGTGATACTGGCCCCACTTTTGGAGATCGGTTGCCTCAAGAACAAGCGACACGCGTGTTTTGAGGTCTCGATTCTTCTCAGGCGAAGCTCCCCCACTGGCCCTTCATGACTAACAGCACCACCATCCACTTTGTCGCGCAGCGAACATTTCGTAGTACAGTAGACAGCAAAACTCAGTTGAAACTCATCACGCCCTTGAAGATTCTGCTTCCGAGGACCAGATCGAGTTGACGGCGCAAAGTACAAAGGCTTGGAGCAGAGAGTGCAGGACGTCCTCGCTATGGTGGTGATCATCGGTACCTGACAGTTCTCATTGGCATACTGATACGGATCCTTCTCTCGCTCGAACTAGTCATTTGAACACCCAGCGGCTGTGAATGAGATCGCGGCGTTCCCCGAGTCGATTCGCACGTTCGACTAGATTGAAGGCACGTACGCGAACCACCTTTGCTTCGTGCTCAGTAAATCTTGTAGTCCCGCTAGTTGACCTTACGTATTTGGTTTGTGACAACGAGTTGCCGTGGAGTGCCCGCTGGTTGGCTACACCGATTGCTCATATGGATGCCATAAACACACGAGTGTTGAAGAAAAGAAGTCCGACTTCAATCGCGAGCTATAGTTAATTCTTTAGGCAATATCAAACCAAGCTATGGTGCGTCCTGGGAACCTGGCTCAGGTGCTGCATCTTTCAGGTTCGACTCGTGTTGGCGACTCTGATGCTAACGGGCAAACTCGTGGAGCTTGTCAGCTACGAAGAAAATTTGCACGCGTTGCGACGGATCCGAAGCGCACATCATCTGGATCAAGTTCCACTGCGTCCCACTGAGAAGGTCTGGTTTGAGCGGGATTTTCCTTTCTTCTGCTGGATCTTTACAAACACGTCTGCAGTTTGTCCGCCCCACGGCGGCTCACCAGCCACGGCTTCCAGAATGCACATCCCAAGTGCGTAGATGTCGGACGCCAGCGTCAACTGCTCGCCGCGGATGTGCTCGGGCGACTTCCACCGCAGCGCACCGCGCGTCTTTTGGTCGATCACCACTTCGGCGCTCCTGGGAATGCAACTCAAGCCAAAGTCCGTGATCTTCGCCACGCTGTCCGTGCCGATGAGCACATTGTCGCACTTGAGGTCGTTGTGCAGGATGTTGTTCTCGTGCAGATACTGTAGTCCAAGAGCGACCTGGGAGGGCAGCTGCCAGCTCCGATCGATGAATTCGCTGCCCTTCTTCTTCTTCTCGCTCCGCAAGTACTCGCTCAGCGTCCCGTTCCCCGCGAATTCGCAAACGAAGAAGCATTTGCCGATGTGACAGGCACCGTACATTCTGATCACGTGCGGATGGATCAATGGGAACCAAACGCGCAGCTCGTGGAAGAAGAGTTCCCGACTGGATGCGTCGGCATCAACTTCGAAGCCCATAATTTTGACAACCACGGGCGTGTCGCACCAAGTCGCCTTAAACACTTCTCCGAAAGCACCCGCGCCAAGGCGATTTTTATTCTCTCGCTTCAGTTCGTTGGTCTGGATGAGTCATGGCAATCGCGGAACTTCGTCGTTCCCAGCTGCTGCTGCGTCAATCATTTTGAAATTGAGCTCCTGAAATTTCTCACCTACTGCGTCCGACTTGAATCGCATAATCTTCACGGAGCTGTTGCCACCAGTCAGTGTTGTCGCTACGGCTTCCAGCGCTTGAGAAAACGAGCCGCCTTTGGTTTCACCACTACTAATGGTCCGGGCGCCATCATCTTGGGCGATATCATCCTGTTTCCAGTCGTGAATAGGATCGATGGTTCCTAGCGCCAGCAACTTCAGCAGCTCATCGAGCTGTCGGTGGAACGCATTGCTCTTGAGCGCCACTTTCTGACTCTTGATACGCAGCAGCACGGGTTCCCCATGATAGGCCGTCCCCCAAAATACATCGAGGCTCAGCAGTCTATCGCAGAAGCTCTCGATAGCTTGATCACTTGACACTCGATGTTGAGACTTGATGACTTGGTAGACCTCGCGAACGCGCTCGATGATATGGAGTACAGCCTCTTTCTACCCGCGGCAGATTCTAAACTTCCAGTCTATTTTCTCCAGGAAGTCCGCGATAGTGGACTCAAGCTCTAGGAAAATGTAATGCTCAACGTCGACCGACTGGGCCTGCTGTTGATCGCTGGGGCTCATTTCTTTGAACCTGTGCCTCGAGTTCTGCTGATCTGCCAGGAGATTCAAGTCGCGTACAACGTTCGACATCACTGGTCTTTGCGATGGATCGTCCAATAGCAATCGCGAGAGAAAATCACGCTCACTGAGGGCCAAACCGTCAGGAAGCTGTGGTCGCAGGCCACTCAGCACTTTGATAGCTACCAGCGGAGCTCTTTCTGTTCCCCACGGGATTTCCCCCGCTAAAGCCTCCGTAGCACACATTCCAAGAGAGAAGATGGCCGAAGCGACAGATCCACGAGAGCAGTCGGTCGAAGCGACAGATTGCACCTCATCGCGGATCATTTCTGGGCTCTGCCACCGAAAATTTTCTTCATCGGCTTTATTCAGGATGCAGCTGTATGCATTGATCTTCGCAGAGCCGTTCTTGGTGACCCAAATGTCGGCACACCGAAGAGTCTCGAAGGTGATTCCGCTCTCAATTAGATACTGGAGACCGAGTGTCACCTCGAACATTTTCTGCCACAGCAGGTGCTTGTTCTCTTCGTGCCCTAAGTACTCGCGCAGATTCATGCTTGACACGCTCTCAAAGACAGCTAGGAACGGAGAGCTGAGGTGAGACGCACCAAACATTTGCACCACGTTGGGGTGGTTCAAAAGATAGCTCCTCTTGATGACCCCTCACAAAACTGTCTCTGCTTCCTCGATGAAGAGCGACGGTCACTGCGGAGTTGGACCACTTTCCGAAGGCGATGGGTGTCCCCTCTTCTTCAACCTGGTCTATATCGAGTTCGTGCATTGAGATGAACCATGGGGGAGGGACGGCCAGAATCGCCGCGCTGGAAGCTTCTTGAATCTGGACTAGCGATGATTCCAACAGATCTAGCAAGCGCTGGCTGCACGTGTCGCCTTGTGTATGCACTTTATGCCGAAGTCGAGTCGCGATCGCGGTCAGATCTTCTTGCTCAGCTTGAGACTCCGCAGGTTTTGTGCTCGACTGGAAGGGCATCGCTTCTCGAATAACCGCTAACGCTGATTGGAAAAACGTTGCCTTCACGACTTGATGGTGTGATGCTTGTACACTCGACTTGGTGGACATCCTTGCTCTGAAACAAGCAAACATCACTTCAAAACATGTGGGAACCTTGACTGGAATCTCCTCTCGCAACTCGAACGACAGCCTATCTCGAAAACGAGAGCGTCAGGATGCGTATCTTACTCCAGGAAGTTCAGCTCTATGTGAATATCATGAAAGCGGGTCGCAAGGATTTGACTTGCAACGAGACGATCGAAGATACTGCTTGATGAGCAAGCAGCGAACAGCCAAACGCAGTGGAAGACAATCATGGTGAACTGGAAGACGTTGTGCAAATGCGAAACGGAAGCACCAGCGAAGAACTCGTTCATGTGTCGTAGTCGATCGTGCACGCGCACACACATCTGCTTGAACTCATGCGCTTGCTCTTGATACTCGCCCAGCGTGTGCAGAGTTACTGAATGAAGAGAATCTCTTCCATCGGAAGTGTTCCTTGCTGATAAACATCCAAGATCAAGGAACATGGAGACGATACGCACATCTCGCCTACGCGCAGCTGCCGTCAGCACCGCTTCACCATCATATGCCCGTGCACACGCGGACGCTCCAACGCGGACTAGAAAGCCCACCACTTCAAAGTGTCCAGCTCTTGCAGCAGCAAGCAAGGGGGTGTTTCCTTGTGTATCGGTTATCTCCATGAGCGCGCAGCTCGGAATGGCGGATTCATCGATCTGGGTCTGTTCATCTTCCGATATCAACAATTGCACTGAGCTGCCACTTTATTCCGTAATTCTCAGAGATGCTGAACACGGTCTTTTCGTCTGCTCACGACCACCACCAGGCAAGGGAATACCAGCTCCACCGGGCTGACTTGACGCAATTGCCAATTGATTGACAAGTAGAGCGACGACGCGAATGTGACCTTGCTGGGCGGCAATATGAAGTGGAGTGCGACCACACGGTCCAGAAGCCTTGACATCTGATTGGCTCGCCAATAACGTCTTCACAACATCGGTGTGTCCTTGATGTGCAGCGATATATAGCGCTGTGGCTCCTTTGGCATCTCCAAAATCCACGCTCGCCCGATGCGCCAGCAACTGGATCATAATGTCGTTGTAGCCATACTTAGCAGCGGAATGGAGCGGAGTTTGGCCACACGCATCTGCAGCATTCACGTTTGCCACACGCATCTGCAGCATTCACGTTTGCCACACGCAGCAGTAATTCAACCACGACGTTGTGATGGTTTCTTCAAGCAGCTTTGTGGAGCGGAGTCTTTTTACGCCAATTTGCATGATTTACATCCGCTTGAAGCGCCAACAGCTCAATGACAGTGACGTGACCAAGCAATACCTCGTAGCGAAGTGGGCCCGCTCCTATTTGATCGGTAGTGTTCACGTTCGCTTGACGCGCTAGCAGCGCGTTCACCACATCGTCAGAGCCTTTTCCAGCGGCAACACCCAGTGGAGTCGTTCCAAGCTCGTTTGCAGCTTCCATGTTCGCGTCATGCGCTAGTAGCTGAATCACGACGTCCACTTGCGCGTTTGAAGCAGCTTGATGGAGCGGAGTTGAACTAAGCATGTCTGATGCTTCAATATTTGCTTCATTCGCCAGTAGCACAGCCACGACGTCCTTGTGGCCGTTCAAGGCTGCGGCATGAAGCGGTGTCACATTGTTACTGCTTGCAGCATCCACATACTCTCCGCGCTTCAGCAGTTCAATCAGCACCGTTGTGGTCGTTATAAGCAGCAAGCATTATTGGAGCTTGATCTCTCATGTATGTGGCATCTATGGTTGCGTGATGCGCTAGTAATTCAATGACGATGTCCTCGTGGCCGGCAGCAGCAGCATGGTGTAGCGGAGTCTGACCGAACACATCTGCAGCTTTCACGTCCGCCTGATGTGTCAGTAAATCAGTGACGACTTCACTGTGACCATCTCCAGCAACAGCATGAAGCGGAGTTCTTTTGTTCTTGTCTGCAGGATCCACCTACGCCCGATATCGTAGTAGCTCAACTAGCACGCTTTTATGTCCATTGAGAGCAGCTTGGAACATTGGAGATCGACTGTTCTCGTCTGCAGCTTCGACGTTTGCTTCACGTGCCAACAGCCCGACGACTGCATTTAGGTGACCCTCAATAGCGGCGAGGATCAGAGGTGTTTTGCAGCTCTCGTTCACAGCTTCCAGGTTCGCATTATTCCCCCAACAGCTCACGGATGACGTCTCTGTCACCACAACAAGCAGCGTCATGAAGTGGCGTCACATTGTGCACTGTTGTAGCTTCCACATCGGCTCCATGCGCCATCAACTCGATCACAACGGCTGCATAACCACCATGGGAAGCGGCATGAAGTGGGGTCAAACCGCTCTCGTCTGCGGCCTTCACGTTCGCTCAGTGTGCCAGTAAACTAACCGCGACACTCCGATGGTCGCTTTGAGCAGCACGATACAGTGCAGTCACGCCATACGAGTCTGTGGAATCCACACTTCCTCCGTGCACCAAAAGCTCTCGGACAACATCGTTGTGCCCGTTCGCTGCAGCAATTATAAGTGATGTCACACAACTCGAGTTCGCAGCTTCGATGCTCGCTCCGTACGCCAGCAGCTCAATCACTACGGCTGAGTGATCGCCTTGAGCAGCGACGCACAGAGGGGTCGCTCCATTCAACTTTGCAGCTTCGGTCTTCGCGCCCAGTCCCAAAAGCGCTGTCACCAGCTCGAGTTGTCCGTGGTAACACGCTGCGATCAGAGGTGTATCGCTGTCGCCGTCGAGCGCGTCCAGTAGACTGCTGTCTGCGCGCAGCAGCTCTCGCACATGTGCGATATCGCCCTCGCGGCAGGCGGTGAGGAGGAGCTCGAGCGCGTCGTGGGGAGATAGCGGCGATGGCGCTGCAGAGGTAGAGGGGGGTCGCTCATACTGCTTTACCACGTGGATGTGAGCTTAATTGTCAGGGGCGTTGTCGTCTTTGGAAGGCGAAATGCGGAATGAAGAGTGTCGTGGTGGAATAGAAAGCAAGCCAGTGGCTAACCCCTCATAAGCTGCGTACCGATTCAAAAAAGAGGTTTATTCCTGTAATCTGTAAGTTTAGTTGTCTGCATATTGTAATAAAAAGGGTTATTTGGATTAGTGATACTTTGTATCTATCTGTCCTTGAAGCCAGCGGAGGGGCCAGTATTACAGGCAACTTCTCACTGACACGATGAGGCCAATGCTTGTGGGCAGCTCATCAGGTGGAAGATGCCCAGGCGTTCATCCACCTCTTTGGCCACTTCACGCCATGCTGGCTGCTGGACGCGCACGATCGTTTGTATTTCGAATGCATGTGTTTATTTAATTATTAATCGGGCCTCTGGCGGCCATCCACGTCTCTCTCACACCCCACTCACCTCACCCAGCAGATCAGTGCCGACGCATGTCAATCACCAAGAACCACGTTGTGATACCGCCAACGACGCTGAAGACCCCGACGAGAACCCACAGCGCGACGAACCAGAGCTTACCGCCGCGCGCCGTGCGCCACGGGAAGAGCTGCGTGTACATGACGGCGGGGAAGAGGAAGCAGATGAGCACGCAGCTCGTCGCGCCCGTGAACGCGAACACGACCTCAATCCCCGGCACGACAATCGCCAGTATCAGCTGGGAGAGCAGTAGGAAGCTCGTGCCGCCCAGTCGGGTTGAAAACGGGATCTCGCTGATCGTCGTCGAGTAAATGACCTCTTCGAGCACGCTGCGTAGCGGGTGAAAGAGCAGCGGAAAGCCCGCGATCGCCGTGAGGTACACTGCGACAAGCGGGACCTCCATGATGGGGTCGCTCTCGAGGTTGAGCAGCACGTTGCCGCGGGTTGTCTTGGCAAAGAGCTTCTTGGCAAAGAGCCCGAGCACCAGGTACAGAAAGATGCAGACCACGGTCACGCCCAGGATATAGTCGCTCATCTTGCGTCGCGACTTCTGCAGCGGCTCGGCAAAGCTACCCCGTAACTGAATGAAGAGCGGCAGTAGGTTAAGATGCAGCATGAATGCGTAGCTGTAGATCGAGAGCGACTGCGCGAAGCGCGAGAGCGGGCCGCCGACGATCACGGTCTCTGTCGTCTTCTCCATCGCTCGGGCTCCGCTGTCTTTGACAATTGCGCTCAACGCAGCAGCGAGCGAATCGATGAGCTCCCCAGTCGAATTGGTTGGTCCAGCATTGGGGCTGTCGTTACTGTCGTCGGAGATGAGCGCGGCACTGGTGACATCGAGCGCGTGGGACGACCGGTAAATGACGGCGAGCACGACGTAGATCGAGAACGCAAAGCCAAAGTAGCTCGACATGCGCAGGCCCGAGAGGTTCTTGAGCAGACAGAGCGGGAACACGACGACGAGGAACGTGCCGCACAGGAACAGGTCAGCCCACTGGAGACTTTCGGTCGTCGAAAGCTTCGTCTCGGACTTTGTGAGCAGCGCTTGGAGCTCGATGATCAGGAACGGCGAGATGTCGCGGATGATGCGGATCGAGCCCACGCAACCGCCGTAGATGCCCACGGCCGTGACGATCGACACGAGGTACCCAAAGTGGTTGCCGCCTGCGAGCACCGCGATCGACTGGAACGACGTGAAGCGCTTGCCCGCGCCAATGTGGTGCACGACCTCCTGGTCCTGCGACAGCGCGACGTGCGTGTTAAGTAGCGCAGTGGCCGTAAATGCCATGGAGAAGCCCACGAGCACGACGCCGAGCACCGCGGCCCAAGATGGCGTGAGGATGAACGTGTACGGGACAGCGAGCAGGCCCACACCGACGACCGACACAAGCAGCGAGAGGAAGACGTGGCGGTTGTGGCTCGAGTCGTCCTTGGCGGCGAACGCGAACGACAGTCGGTGCGGCCGCGGCGATGGCACAGGCGAGTTGAACATCATTGGGAAGCCCGTGTCGAAGGGCGAGCGCGGTGTGGCCGCGTCGCTCGAGCCGTACGAGCTCCCGCCGCGCGGTGTCGCGGCCCCGCCGATGCGGTGGTAGTCGCCCAGCAGCGATGATGCTTCGCTTCGCGGCATGGCCGTGTGTGTGTATGGGAGTGATGCTGTGGGGGTGAAAGGCTCGATGGGCGGGCGCGTCGTTCACGCAGGCAGCAGGCGTTTTGCTTCCAATGGGAATGGCCGAGTGAAGAGATCCATTCATCATCACCTTATTTGGAAAGCAGGAGTGATTGCGGCCTTTCTTATGGTCCACCTGAGTTTCAATTGTTCTTTCAAAGTTAGATTTACAGATATCATGAATCGATAGGTGTATAGGATATTGCTGTTGTGATAGAGAGATTCGATTATATCTGTTTCGAATCATGAAATAAATAGTGTGAGCAACGTTTTATTAGCCAATTGGAACACGTCTATGATTTTTTTACTATTCGCGCGTCTTCAGCTTTGCAAAAGATCCAACTCGCCCCAAGAGCTACAGTACTCCGATCGAGTGAGCGGGGCTGATTCCCAAGGACTCGAGCCCACCAGTGAGCGATCTCTTTCTTGATACTCCAGTAGTGTTCCGTTCGCAAACGCGCGGGTGAGTGGCGCGCTTTCTGCATAAGTGCTGCGATCTTTCCCAACGAGTGCAGCCAAAAGTCAGAAAGGCAACCAGCCCAATGCAAGCAATGCACATTCCCTCGCTACCCATTCGTGACAGCGCCTCCAGCAATAGCTTTCCCAAGTGCCATGTAAGACGGTCACCCTCGTGCGACGAAGACGTGCATGGTGCCCGGATGTGAGAGCTTCAGGCGCTCGCAGAGCCCGTAGCGGCGTGCGCTGCAAAATGGACAGCTGTGGTTATAGAGAGTGAGCGGGGGGCTGGCTGCTGTCACGTGTCAACGGCGGCAGCTTGCGGGCCAATATCAAGAAGCCTAGTGACAAGCCCGTGACGTGGAGCGATAGCGAAAATGGGAATTCGCTAGACTTTACTCAGTCAAAACAGGCGACAGTGGCTCCGCTGTCGAGCTTGTTAGCACTAGGAGCAGCTGCGGGTATGTAGAGTCGCTTTAAGGCGTGAGAACGCTGTGTCGTGAACAAAATGCGAGTCCACGAACAGCTCCAGGTTCAACCTATCCCAAGAGCAATAAACGATGACATTGAGGATGATGTGATGGTGCAGTTCTTGCCATTAATATCCACAGCAGCCGAGCGCCCTCGTCGCTGCTGCATTGGTTCTGTGCAGTGTGTACTCTACAGTACTTGGTGCACCAAAAAGTGTACGTGGTAGTCGAGTTGTCCTTGTGTTACTTGAGCAAGCTGGCTCATAAGCGGCCAGTTACACCAACTGCTGCGTGGCGGTCACCTCGATCTGCGCGGCCTCGAGCGCGACGATCATCTCGCTCGCGCTCGGGCGGTGCAGCGGCGAGAGCGAGAGGCAGAGGTCGATGCTGTCGCGCAGGTTCTGCGGTGCGCGCATGTACTCACGGCGGTTCTCGTGCGGCGCGAGCGTCTCCTGGCGACGCACGCGCTTGACGATCTCCACATCAGAGAGCGTGTTGCCCACGTCGTCCACGAGCGTCTGAAACGGTGCGGCGCGCGCGAGCACCTCGCACATGATGACGCCGAACGCGTACATGTTGATCTTGCGCACGTCCTGCGGCGCCGAGCGCGTGATGATCTCCGGTGCCTGCCACGCGACCTCGCCGGCTCCGTACGACTCGACCGGCAGCTCAAACTTGGTCGTACTCGGGTACACGTCGAAGAGGTTGAGCTTGCACTCGGACGAGGCGTTAACGAGTACCTTGCCGCTCGACAGGTTGTGCAAGTACATGTTGCGCTCCGGGGCGTGCAGGTACGCCAGGCCGCGCGCGATGTCCAGACACATGCGCAGCTTGGTCTGGATGTCCAGCTGCCAGTTCGTGTCTGCGAGCACGTTCTTCAGGTTGCTCTTGTCCATGAACTCGGCCACGACGGCAAAGTCCGTGCCCGCGAGCCACGTCACACCCACGAGTGGCACGATGTTCTCGTGTGCGATGGATGCCAGCACTTGCGACTGATTCATGAGGTTCTTCGTCACATACGCATCCGAAACCTCAGCCTCGACACGCTTGATGATCACCTTGGAGCCAGCGAACTCGCCCAGCCACAGGCGGCCCGTACCCAGCGACTTGGACAGCGTCACCTCGTTCTGCTGCAGACGCAGCGCTCGCAGCGACTCGTCACTCGAGATGAACGATAGCTTGCCGTTGCCTGTCGCGTCGTCCTTGCCGATCAGATTCACGGAGTTATCGTCGCCCGAGCTCGACTTGTTCTTGCGCGACGAGGAGAGACGGCGGTACAGGATCGCCGCGAGCGCCAGCACGACTACGACCACGAGAACGATGATCACAATAAGTGTCGTGTTGGAGCCACCACCACTTTTGGCGGCTTCAGTCGACGGACTTGGCGTAGAGCTCGATGGGGACGTCGTCGTTGAGCCGCCAGCAGCCGATGGCGTCAGCGTCGTTGCGCCATCTGAGCAGACCTGGGGCTTGCCGGGTGTGTCGCCGAGGGGCGTGATCGTACCCAGCGCGCAGGTGTTGGCAAGCTCAAAGCTCGAGCCTGTCGGGTTGATGTTGCTGGTCAGGTTTGCGTATGCGTCGGCCGATACGCTCACCTTGTCCTGCAGGAAATCCACCTTTCTAGAGGCACGCAGCAACAGAAAGAGATCAGTTAGCAACGTAATAGTCAGATGGGTCGTCAACCGATCAAAAAA
>JAASFV010001064.1:0-11678 GCA_023334015.1 Globisporangium paddicum
AAGTCCAGCTCTTACAAGTGAGAAGCCAAGCCCGAGTCCAGCTCCTACAACTGAGAAGCCAAGCTCGAGTCCAGCTCCAGCAACTGATGAGCCAAGTCCAAGTCCAACTACAGAGAAGCCTTCTCTGTCGCCCACGTCACAGCCTTCCCCCTCTCCACCAGCTACAGCGGTACCTTCACCCTCTCGGGCGCCGACGACCAATGCTCCGTCGCTTTCTCCATCAGCAACATTTGCGACTGCTCGCCCACAGACCACGCCCACGGAGACTTCAACAAACACGCCGTCTACAGCTGACATCAATTCCTTAACAAAGGCACCAGCTACGTCCGCTCCGATGACGAAACCAAAGCCAACCTCGGCTCCGACGGAAGCGCCGAAGGCAACAACTACAGCGCCAGTAACAGACAGGCCAGCAACCATAGCACCAGCTTCACGCGCACCAACAGCGGCTGCTTTGACTCCGACTCCGATGGCGACCGTGAAAAAGACTTTGACTCCAGCTGCAGCGGCGAGCGCAGGGTTCAGCATATTTCCATTCGGCATAGCAACTCCGGCAGCAACAGTGACGCCCTACGTTCCTGGTGGTGTCCACAGCGAAAGCAGCGTGTCCGGATCCACCAGCGCGTCCAATGGCTGGTGGTCCAACTCTTGGTTCTCCTCGTGGACAACCGACAACGTCGGCTCCGACTACAGCACTCCAAAGACGACTGTGAACACAGTGGTCACGAAAAGCAACACCAAGAACCAGAAGTCGTCATCGAAGAGCTCCAAGTCGACGACCTCCACCACCACGGCGTATTCGACGCAGAAGACCAACAACGGCAACGGCTGGGGTGCGTACAACAACAACGGCCTCTCGTTCCGAGGCGCGGGCGGGCACTAAATGTATAGAGCGAGAGCGTATCGTCGCCACCACTCATCGCAGGTCGCTGAGCTTGGTATTTTTTGAAAATGGATGTGTCTTGTCGAGTGTATTTTTCTTCTTGGTCAGCTATTGTGCTGAGTGGCTTTCTAATGTCTGGTCACGCCTTCTTCTTCGGCTGCACCTCCGACGTCTGGACCGAGTGCAAGAATATCGCGTCGTTCGGGTGGCTGCAATACAACACAACAGTTAGACCAGTCAGCCAATTGACACACAAGGCGACCACTCGAGACACAATAACGTACTCTTTCTCGCCCTCTTCGTACGTGTAGGACGCCGCGATCGCGAGCACCGAGCCGTCATGGTTGAACTCGAGCGCCGAGACGCTCGTGGGGAACTTGCGCAGCTGTGCGATGCGCTTCTTGTTGTCACCGTCCCAGAGGTTCACGATGCCGTCGCAGCCGCCCGTGGCGAACGTGCCAAGACTCGGGTGGAACGCGATCGCATTGATGGGATAAATAACAACCTGGTCGTCCACTTTGCCTCGATGGCACTTGAACGCATAGCTGCGCTTCTTCTCGGCCGTCGCGTCGCCAAAGTACTCAAGCGCCACGCGACCCTCGATCGAGCCCATCGCGTAGCCTTCGAGGTTTGGAAACACGCGCACGCAGCGTGTCTGGTACTTGAGCGGCGACTCGCGTTTTTCCAGCGGGTGGCTGAAATTCCGCAGGTCGTACACAGCCACTTCACGCGTCGATGTGCCGACGACCAGCAGGTGGCTGCGCAGGTCCATGCCGAAGACCTTGCCCTCGAGCTTCGCCTCGTTGATCTTTGCGTTGTTGCCATTGCGGATGTCCCACACCTTGACGGCGCCATCCCAGCCGCCACTCACCGCCAGGCCTGCAAGTGTACGAGTCAAGTTAGTCAGCAAGCAGTTCTTCTAATGCAGCTTCCATGTACGTATACGCACCATAATCTTTCGAGTACTGGACGCTTCGGACTGCTGCATCATGCTGTCCGACGGTCGTGAGCTGCTTGGTGCTCAGATCCACCTGCTTGATCGTGCAGTCGAGTCCGCCGGCGAAGGCCTCCGCGTCGCTCGCCCCGTAGCAGCACGAGAGCACGGGCTGCTCCATGTCCACCCTCAGGCGCAGGCGCACACCGTCGTACACGCGCAGACGTGCGTCCCAAGAGGCCACAAGTAGGTTGCTCTTGCTGCCGTATGGGCTGAAGCGCACGCAGGACACGCCGTCGCTGGGCGGTGCCAGGATCTCCATCTCGCCCGCCATGGCTCGTGCGGAATAATGGCGCCACCTTGCCTTTTCATTCATCAGCATCGTACTCCTCTAAAGTACGGTTTACTCGCTAAAGTACGATTTGTTTGACTCGACTAAGTGCGATTATGTATGTCATGTCTCCCTCGAGCCAAAAAACGCCCATACACTCTGGAGAATATTAGAAGAAAGGCAGCAAAGGTGATGACGACCGAGCGGGGACGACCAGCGCCCATGGCGACCGCCAGACGCGCAGTCCCGCGGCGCGTGTTCGACCGCGTGGCGCGCATGCAGGTCACAGGCTCCACGGCGGCACTCGTGGCGGAGGACCCGCAGTGGCAGCGCAGCGGTGCGCGCACCAAGCTGCAGAGCGCCGCGGACCTGCCGGCAGACTTTGTGTCCGCGCTCAATCGCGAGGAAGCGCGCGAATACGAGAGCCAGATGACGTTCAATGGACACCGCAGGGCCTTCGTGCATATGGTCAAGGAGGTCTATGACATCCTGGACGGCGTGGGCCAGGACAAGAAGCAGCTGCGCCGCCTCATCCACGAGATTGTGCAGCGCGTGCTGGACACGAGCGGCATGCACCCGTCCATGATGGGCGCCGCGGCATCCGATGATATGCTGGACGCCGTCACGAGGGAGCGAGAGCGCTTTCTGCGCGTCGGAGGTGCCGAGTGCTTGCTGCGCGTCATCCATTCGCTGCGTCAGGATGACCAGGCGTCCACCGCCGCCGCGCCCGCTGCTGCTCATGGCTCGTCGAGCGTCTCATCCGAGCAGCCGCGCCCGAGCTTCCGCAATGACGTGCGCATGCAGTGGGAGCAGGTCGTGCCTCTCGTGGGCGAGCGTGTGAAGAATCGACCCGACGGCGCCGCGCGCAAAGCCATTCTGAACGACGCCATGGGCGTTCTGCGCGAACTCTGCTACTTCTCCGCTGGCCTCGCGTACCAGCTCTGCGATAAGGACGGACTTATTGTGTACCTGTTCCAGCTCATGGGCGAGACCAAGTACTTTGACAACGCCGCGGGGCTCGTGGAGGAGATCCTGGCTGTTCGAGAGGAGTCGTTCGATCTCAGCCGCATCCGTACGTTTGCCCTGTTGATTCTGTTGAGCGTGAAATATCTATCAGTGCTAATCTGATGGTGATATCCTGCTCGATGTGACTTTTGTAGCAAACTTCCACGGGATCATGCAGTCGTTCTCGTCGCGTCAGCTGGCGTTTTTCTGCCGCGTGCTCGCGTTGGTCGTGTTTGAGCCTGAAGACCGTCGGCTCCTGGAGAATTCAAGTACATATCTTCTGATCTTGTGCTTGCTCAGCTGATAGTAGAAACCAAACTCATCACTTTCGTTGCTGGAAATGATGGAAACGTAGAGATCATCAAGTCGCTCGAGCTGCTCAAGCTGCGTCGCAATCGCATGATGCGAGCAGACAACATCGTGGATCGCAACCATGCAGTCATTTTCAACTCGCCGCTGGTGCTGCAGCGCCTGCTGATTATCTTGCAGGTACAGAACTTCTACTTTGCCCTCAATCCTGTGTATGAGCCGTTCTCGTCCGAGCTGGCGACGTCGGCCGAGTTCGCGATGCTGCTGAGCCAGACGTCAGACCGCAGCGACTGGGAGACCATCGACCAGCTTGTGAACCACCCGTCACTCGGGTCCACTGGCGACCTGACGATTTTGCACCGTGACAGCGAACGAAGAACCGAGGCGCAGGAAGCGATGGCCGCACACGACAACAATTCGCAACATCGTCAGCAGCACCACCCGTTCTCTATTGAGACAGCGATCCTGCGGGATCTGATCTTCCGCAACCGCGCACCCGGGCAGCACTCCATTGAAGATGTGGAAGCGCAGGCGATTATGAAGTCGCTGGTCCTGGCTCCGCATCGCGTTGAAGTGCTCTTTGTGCTGTGTACACTGCTCAACGGGAAGCGCAAGATCGATTACCAGGACTGCCTTGCCGAGATGGGACTCGTGAACACGCTCAACATCATGTTTGACAAGTTTGAGTGGACAACGACGACCCCAGCGCCAGCGCACGCTCCTCTCCATGGCCCCGGATGCGACTGCAGCCTAGACGCGTCGCTGAAGATCCAGTTCCTGCGGTTGATTCACAATTTCTGCGATCGTGACTTCAGCGATAACACGAGCAAGCTGTTGCTGCTCAGTGAGCACGAACAACACCTGTTACAGGAGCCCAGTTTGAGTCCGATTGACCTGAGTCATCCGGATAAAGGATTACTCTGCAAGATCATCCACACGCTGATCCACCAACCGGCCGACTCGATCTACCGCTTCTGGCTGGCGTCCTGTGTCGAGGCGTTCCTCCGACGTGCAGCACCAAACGAGCAGCTCTTTGTGGCGCGAACGCCGCTTTTGCAGTCGCTTGTGAACGAGATCCTGAGTGGTGGAGGGTACAGGTCGCCAGGCACGTTCCAGTCGGCATTCGATCTGCTGGGCGAAATGACGAAGGGCAACTGGCAGACATTGCAGCTCTTCCACCGCATGCTGAACGACGACCAGTTCGGAACCTTCATGGGTACGTAGAGATGGAATGTTGTGACTGATATTGGTATGCGTTCTGAAATTGTTGTGTGTGAAATTGATGCAGAGGTGGTGATCATGAACCTGGTCGACTCGAACGTATTTATTAGATCGATGCTGCTATCGTGCGAGAAGTTTGCCAAGGCGCCCAGGTCCGGGACCTTTGGACTCGCTGACGATTACGAGATGGACCGCATGAGTGAGTTCCTCGCAGTCAACATTGCCCGCCTGCTGCGCGATCTCATGACGATCGTCACGATGGAAGACGTGAACCACGAGAACATCTGCTGTCTGAACACTGCGATCGTGATCCTGATCTTTCAGCACCGGCGGCAGCGGCTCCCCGTCATTCTTGAGGCGCTGCGTAGTCACGAGGAGCTCTCGGGCAAAGAAGATTACATCTGCAAGAACTTCCGCGGTCTGCTCTGGTTCTGGATCCAGTACTACACGCCACGAGGGCGCGACCGCCTCGGCCTCGAGCACTCGAGCGACGTCAAGTTTGACGAGTGGAAGCGCGTTGTGTCGCTTCTGTGCGCCGATGATGGGTCTGAGACGGCGCTGCTGGCGACGCCCACGCGGCTGCCGCAGTCGCCGTACTCACGGTTGTACACGGCGTCGGCACGAGAGCCCCGAATCGCATGAGACGCGCAAGTTCCAGACATAGAGCATCATAGATCTGAACGACCTCGAGTTTTGCCCCCTGTAGTTTGGTGTCCATAATGAGAAGAGATCCATTGCGGCGCTTGAGCTTTTGAATGGGTTTGTTTCTATCACGAGATGCAATTCGCTTGTTACACGTCGCATGTGGTGCGAACGGGGCAAAAAGGAAGAATGAAGACAGCGGTGGAGCGACTGGGTCGATCTATCTCCGACCGCCGCCACCTCGCCTTCTGTCGCTGCTGCTGCTGTTGTTGTTGTAGCTGTTCCTGTTGTTGTAGCTGCGGTTGGTGTTGTTGTAGCTGTTGCTGTTGTTACGACTGTTGCTGTTGTTATTACCACGGTAGCTGGGCAGCGCCGCATCGAGACGCACGTTCGAGTACGAGTTCTTGCTGTTGCTGCTGCTCTTGTTGGAGAACGAACGTGAGTTCCCGCCGCCCGGGGCCACGTAGTACGAGCCATCGTCGTCCTCGTCGTCGAGGTAGCGGCCGCCGTCGTCGTTCTGGTCGCGGCCTCGTTTGCGGCCGCTCTGACGGTTGTCATTGAAAGAGCTGAAGTTGGGGCGGGCGCCACTATTGCCTGGACAGTCGCTCGCGTAGTGGCCGCGCTGGCCACACTTGAAGCAGTTGACGTGGTTCAGCTGGTTGTTGCGCTGAGGACACTCGGCGGCCATGTGGCCCGGGTTCTGGCACACGAAGCACTTCATCGTCATGCGGTAGTTGCTCGTCGCGTAGTTGGGCTGCGTCGGCTCCACGTAGGTCGTGCAGTCCTATGATTGGCATATGCAAACAAAGTTTAGGGGATCAGTTTGCGATATTACTCGACACAAAAAAGAGAGAGAAGGCGGCTGCGTACACTGAGTAGGTGCCTGTCGGTACAATTGGGGCAATAGATCTTGCGGTCCGCTGGTGGCGGCATGGGCACGCAGTGCAGATGGCCGGGCTTGACGCACACCATGCAGCTGATGCCCTGGAAGCCGCTTTCCGCGTCCTCGCAGTCCTCGTCCTCGTGGCCCATGCGACCGCAGATGCCGCAGTTGTCGAGTTGCACCGGGCGATTCGAGCAATCCTGTGGGGAGGCAATGGCATGATGAATTAGGACCAAGGGGCAGGATTGAATGGCATTTCCTGTACGAAATACGTACTCTGGTGGTGTGTCCGAGCTGCAGACACGTTGGGCACGGCAGATGCGGGCAGTTCATCGCCATATGGCCGCGCAGACCGCAGTAGTAGCACGGCTTCAGTACGCGGTCGTTCATGCACAAACTCGACATGTGCCCGATTTGTCCGCAGTTGAAGCACTTGGTGGCGAGGTCCGTGATGAAATAGCGGTTCTCACGGCGCTTGCGGGTCGGGCCCTTGTCACCATTCGCGTCAGCGCCAATCTTCCTCCCAGCGCCACGCTCGGGGACATCGCCATTCGCCTTGTCCGTCGATGAATACAGTGGCACGCCGACCGTGAACTTGTCCTGCTCCTCCTCTTCGCTCTCCACGTCGTCTGCCTCCTTCTCGACCGCCATTTCGCCGTTGTTGCCTCGGAATCGGGTGCCAAAGTCGCTCAAGATGTGGTCGTTCAGTGGCTCGATGGGCAGTTCTTCAAACACGGGAATGTTGCGTTGATCACGCGGCACGAGGAACCGCGAGAGCGCCCACTTCGACAGCTTCAGCTTGCTGGTCGCCTGCGACTTAACACCATTGGGTGAAGATTTACCAGTCGTCTTCTTTCCCTCCTGATCATCGTCGTCGCCTGTCAGGTCCACAACGCCACCGAGCTCCTCATCCGCTTCGTCTTCGTTGCTGCCTGCTTCATCGTTGAACACCACTTCAATGGGCACGCGCTCGCCCACGTCCTCGTCGTCGTCGTCACCAGTGCTCTGCCCGCTCGATTGGGAGTCCGAGTCCCAGCGGGAGACGCTGCTGCCGGCGCCGACGCGCTTGTTGGTCTTCTTGCGCTTGCGCGCAGGCTCGCGCGTCGGATGTACCTTGAGCTTCTGGCTCTTGTCGTGGGCGCGCGGATCCGACGGATCCATGACGAAGTGCGTCTCGGCGTCGCTGTCGCTGTCCGAGGACGCGTCCGGCAGCACGCGCTCATTCTCTCCGGCGTACCCGAGCATCGTCAACGCTCTCGCTCTCTCTTCTTGCTCGCGTGGGAACCAATGCTCCGTGCCCATTCGCGCCAACTGAGCTGCTCTTGTAGAGAGTGACGCACAATAAGATACTCTGTACAAGAACAGCAAGGTTATTTTTTTAGTATCGCTAAGGTTTTATTCAAACTACGAGCTCGTACTTTAGCGGAGAGCGCATTTTGCATTTTCACACACAAGCAAGCAAGCATGGCGTCGATCGACGAGCCGCTGGACCTGATCAAGCTGAGCGTGGGCGAGAAGATCTACGTCAAGTGCCGCGGCGACCGCGAGCTGCGTGGCGTGCTGCAAGCCTACGACCAGCATCTTAACATGGTGCTCAGCGACGTGGAGGAGACCATCACCGTGCAAGAGCTCGACCAGGAGACCTACGAGGAAATCATTAAGCAGTCCAAGCGCGCCATCGAGATGCTCTTCCTGAGAGGCGACGTCGTCATCCTCGTCGCGCCGCCGCTGCGAACGGCCTAGGTACCGCATCTTCGTAGATAGGACCCCTCGCGCGTGTGGGTTGTAATCGACAGGACCCAGCTAGTAAACCTTCAATATCCCCCAACAGGTATCTCTCTATGAACGACTGCATATCTTGTAGGAGCGTGTGTATTGTGCTGTGCTGTTATTAGATCGCTAATTGGTGCATGCACGCCTCAAAGTCGTCGATTGTGTCGCGCACGTCCTTCGCGTCTCGCCACTGCTGCTGCCGCCGCTGCTCGTCCGCACGCTTCCAGTCCGCCGCCGCGGTCTCTGCACTCGGGTACACTGGGGACGACTGCGTGCGCCACTCCGATACATTTGGCGCGATGGAGGATTTCACAGGTTTATATGGAGCTCTGGAGTGTGTAGATGAGCTGGAACTGCGACTGCTAGCGGCTGAAGACGCTCGCACGGTGGATTTTGCTTCAGCGCGAGGGTTAGAGGCTGACTCGGCTGTCTTGGTTTCTCGGGACTCGTGCTGCCGGTCGCTGCAGTGCCAAGCCTGCTTCCGTCCCGGCCGGTCCGTCTTGTCGTAGACCCACTTATTCGCAGCGCGCAGTTCAGCCTCCTTGACAGTGGCTTCGTGGCGGATCTTCGCGCGCTCCGAGTCGATCTCTTCGCGCAGCTTGCGCCGGATGTCGATGTCGTAAACAAAATCTACTGGCTCCGAGTCTTTACGAGGGAGATTTGTGTCCAGCGGATGATGTTTCTTCTTTGCCGACGCCTGCACTGAGCCAGGGCGCTTGCTCTTGTGCGAAGAGGTACCACCAGACGCTGCGGACCTGGCTGCAGAGGACGCCGTCGCGCCCATCGCTCGCTTGCAGTAGACGCTGCTGGTCGCCACCCTGCTCTTCCCTTTCTGCTTGGCTTTCTGGTCGCTCTTGGGATGCGCAGTAGTAGGTTTTGAAGTCACGGGTGCGACGAACTCGCTCGGGACGTCCACTACGACTCCGAATGCGGTGCGAGAGAGCTCACTTTGCTTTGTGATGCGGATCTCCTGGTCAAGATCATCTTCTGCAGTACACATAACATAGATTTATAAGCATACAATGCCTGGTATCAGCTCATTCACTCACGATGACGAAGTGTGCCATCCATACCTTCGTCGTCGCGATCGCCCTTGAGCTGGCGGAATGTCCACCCCATCAGCTGGTCGAACTTGTCCAGCTCTGAAATTACGGACAGTGTTAGTACGACGGTATTGCTATGTCAGAGAACACTGTCACACAGCAACAGACCTTCAACGCATCGCTTCCCGTGATTCAGCGCAGCGGAAGAGCGCATGCTCGTCTGGCGTGCCTCCAACCCCCCTCGCCACGCCGGAGAGTTGATTGACCAGCGCCAATCGGATCTGATCTATTTCCGAGATGAACCCAGCTCAACTGAGGATCAGGTCGCTTCGTGTGTGGTCTATAAACAGAGATCTTGCATTCCTCAGACAGAGAATGCTCTCTCGAATTAGGTGCCCACAAGAACGCAGGTTGCTGGTCTGAGATAGCGATTGATCGACGGCAGCAGCTTAGCTCTGTGCCTCCGCTTGATGCGATTGGGAGGCGATACAAGTGACTCGTAAGCACGCGCCTTCACTCCTCAACGACGCTTGCAATATGGCGGTCGCAAGCGACTACTCTGGCTGGGTGCGTGAACTGGACAAGTTCCAGGCATCTGTGGACGGCGATGATGTGGATGACGACGACTACGATCCGCGTCACGAGTCCACAAGCAACGAGCGAGGCCTGGCGTCCAGTCGCCAGACGGCGCGCACTGTGGTGGGCATCGGCACCAGTCGGAAAGGCAAAGAGCGAGTCGTCTCACAAACTGACGAGCTCCAGCAAGAAATGAAGCTCCTCAACTGGCACAAGCTCGCGAACGAGGCCGCGCTCAAGGCCGCGATCATCAAGACTAATAAGATCAAGCGCGAGGACTCGCAGCTCTCTCGGTCCATGAACCACGAGGACGTCGAGGACAAGCAACTGCGCATCCAGCAGATCATCGAGGAGGAGCAGTTGCGGCCGCTCGAGGTTAATTCCGAGTTCTTCCGCGATTTTGAGACCAAGGAGCTCCAGGGCGAGGCCAAACTCGACAACGACGTGCAGCGCCACGTGCAGCACCTCAAGAAGCTCAAGGAAACGATGGTACAGCGCGAAGATCTCCAGCGGCGCCGGCAAAAGTACCGTGAAGGGATGCTCGAGCTCACGGGCAACAACTCGCGCTCCAGCTCGGTCCCCAAGAACCACAAGAGTAACCAGGACGACGAGCTAGGCGAGCAGCAGAACAAGCGCCACCAGCGCAGCAACAGCATGTACAACAATCGATCTACAACCGGTGGCACGAGCAACGCACAGGTGATCTGCAGTCTCGACAAGCTCATGGAGCTGGAGAAGCGCATCCGGCACCTGGAAGACGCAGGGCTTGGGGCAGACGGTCTCGAACACGACCCGCGAGTCGAGCACGGCAGTCGCGGCGGAGATGAACTGGACGAGAGCAGTCTTGTGAAGACGAAAGGGGGCGGGCTCCACTTCTCCAAGCGGAGAAGCAATGGCGGGCCGCACGAGCCTTCGAAGACCGTCTACGCCGTGAAAACGACCAGCAGCAGCGCGTCCAAAGTCAACAAGATGCGAGCAAAAGACAAGCCGAAGGCGGCGCCGTCATCGCGACAAACCAGACAGCTGCAGCAGTCGCAGGGCACATTCCTCACGAGTCTGCCAGAGAGCAAGCAACGGCAGCTGCGCCGCATGAGCGAGCGTGAACGTCGACAGTTTCTCAAGAACGAAAAGGCAAGTGAAGAGCGCGAGAAGAACCTCAAGCAGGACGTCGTGATCGACGGCTGGCTGGACAAGAAGCGACAGGCAGCCAGCAACCGAAGAGCTACAAGCACGCATGTTCGAGCAGCTCAGGCAGGAGGAGCCAGGAATGGCAGCTCGATGATGGCCAGTGGACGCCCAACTGTAAACACGAAGACAACAGGACGGCGCCTCGGAGGGAAGACGCTGCCGCCGCCGCCACCGCCGAAGGTCCGAGCTCCAGCTACTGGGGCCGCGTCGGGCAAGCGCATCTCGAATCCGCACTCGCAGAAGTTTGACGACATCAAGAAAGGCTTTGAGAAGCGCAACGAGGCTCTCAAGCGTGCACCAACCAACTTGAAAGTGGGCAACTCGCTCTTGGATGCACGATCCGTCCCTAGCAGTTCGGCTCTTCATTCTGGCAGTAGCAACCAGAAGCCCAGCGGTGGCAAGTGGGGAAACCCAACAGACAGCAGATCAACCTTTGCTTCGACTTTCGCCCAACGCACGACTGGGATCTTGAAAGCGAGCACTCTCTCGAGCGTCAACACTGCAAGTCGCATCAACGTCTCAGTTGGGAAAGGCCTTACTCCGACAGCTCCAATGCGGAAGACGCCCGGTGGAGCAATTCCGAGCCAGAAGCTCCCAGCGATCGTACGAGCAAGTGGGGTCTCGACTGGCGGCCCCCAGTTCGGTCTCACGAATAGAAACCCTACGGTATATTATACGACCGGCGCCGTGAACCCGGGACCCCACATCAGCCAGCGAACAGGAGGCGCGCTCGGAGTCTCCTTGCCAAGGTTAGTGGGTCAGACTCGAGCGCCACCAGCACCGTCACCCCCTCCACTCGCGCTCAAGAACTCGAGCATGCCGCAGTTCAGTCGCCTGCACAAGCGGTGAAAGCGCCGGCAAGTTTTTATCAGTTTATCAAGCAGTATTAT
>JAASFV010001065.1:0-11673 GCA_023334015.1 Globisporangium paddicum
CGACAAGTAAGTACATTTT
This sequence comes from Globisporangium paddicum, assembly GCA_023334015.1. Classification (NCBI taxonomy): domain Eukaryota; phylum Oomycota; class Peronosporomycetes; order Pythiales; family Pythiaceae; genus Globisporangium; species Globisporangium paddicum. The sequence goes on from JAASFV010001065.1 coordinate 20, forward strand.
CTCTGAGTTGTTATAGGTGCGCCTATAATTTATAACACTCCAAATATCGCCTTTGTTCTCTCGTGGCTACAAAAATAGTGTTATCGAAAAAGTGTTTTTTGGCGATGATTGGGCTTTATATTTACAGTCTTTGAGCCGAGCTTTGTTTTCAGAAAATTATTTTTTGGCTGCACGTTTGCAAAAGTATGGGTGCGCCTATAGTTTTTAGCAGCACTGTATTCAAGGCCGTGTAGTTTACAATTCTGTTCTCACATCAAGGAAGTGAAAAAAAATCAAAGGAACACAATTTGCACTCAAGTTTACTGGTACAGATTGAAGAACGACAGGCTTTGATGTTTCAGTATCAATGCATATAGCGGCAGCAACCAGTATATACCTGTTAGAGCTCGTCGGTTGTACCGACACCAAGGTGCTGAGCTGTCCCGCGGCCGATGATTCGCTATAGGGGCAGCAGGCGGCACAATTTGCACTCGCATACTGCGCCGCCCTCGTGTGGGTCCACTGAGCACTTCGACACTAGCAACTCCAGCCAACGAAGCAAGCCAAGTGGTGGCGCACGTCACCCAAAAGCTTGGCGAGATCACTGCGCCCGTAAATGCAGCCGACATCTTACACGACAGCCTACTGGTGCGCCTCAAGGAGAGCGAGCTGGACTAGCTGCCACTGATCAACCTCGTTGACCCGATCCAGGTGAGTAAGGCAGTTTCCAAGAGCCTAATGCAACAGCGCAAAGATGCGCGCCTCTATATAGGCGTCTGCGTGGATTTGCCTTGTCGTGTCTGCTGTGATACTGACAGGTACTGGAATCCAAAGGCCACACTTGCGGCTATTATTATTCAGCTTTTGATTTATGCTTCTTCTTTTTCCCTGGTGACTTCAACACCTCTGTTGCGTGTTTGCCTGACGCTCTGAAGGAAGCAAACGGCTGCATAGATAGCGCTGCCGCACTCACATCTGCACTCGGCATTACTGCTTCGACGTGTTCGTTGCGATTGAGGAACTCGCCGTCAACTCGTTGCATCACCGCACTCGTCACCCCAAGAAGCTTGTTCACTCATCTGCCAAGTCAGTGGTGGTGAACTCGATACAGCTGTGGTCGTTGCCTTCACAGTCTTGATCGGCGACCCCGGATATACACAAGACAGAGAAACTTCGCTTGGCCTTCTTGGCACGCATATCGTAGTGCTCATCGAACGGTGTATCGTAGTAAAATCGATCTCAATCTCCTCGCAAATCCATGTACACTCAGATCACGTCGTCGGGATGCTTCTTGCTGAGATTGGATTTGATCAAAACACCTTGCCGGGATCCATTTTGGTGGCGGCGGTCACGGGCCACTCTGAATCTTTGCTGACACGGTTCTTCACTTGCACCAGGATAACCGACACTTCTGACAGCACGTACACCACCTCGCCCTGACTGTCGCTCGGGGATATACACTTGCCAGGCGTGCAGATTATAATCATGAGATCGGCGCAAGGTTGCCCGGACGGAAAATATCCAGCGGCTCGACGGCTCAGCATTTTCCACAGCATCTCCTCATCAGGCTTCGTCTCCAGGTGCACAAAGTGGCTAAAGCCAACTTGGCACGTCTGCCACTTCTCTTCGAATTTCTCCAGTCGAGGCCGCACTTCGCGGTTTTGTGATAGCGGTCGGCTACTTTCCGAGTGCGTGTCGGACGGCAGTCGACATCCTTGCCCTGCAGCACTTTCATGAGCGTTGAAACGGGGTAAATTCTCCAGAATATCCGCCGCTGGATGTCACATCACCGCTGTTCCTCATTGCATTCCCGCTTGCATCCATTGCCATAAGCAACATGATACAAGCCGCAATCTCGCCTGTGCCAGTAAGTGCTGGGAGCGTGAGATCGCGCAACTGAGGCAGGATTTCTGATACCAGTGAATCGGGGCGATCCGGATCGTGCCATAGATATGCAGTTCCAAAATGCAGGATCGGGTCGGATGGGTAGGTGCAGATGACCTCGCGGCGATTATCTTTCACGTGCGCCACTGCCGCCATCGCGTTGACTGCGACGACCAAAGCCAGTGGTGTCAAAGAGAGCGAAGCCGAATGCTGGCACAGACCAAGACGGCAGTATACCAATGCAGCGCCGTCAGAAATCCTGACACGCAATAGCACAGCATGACCTGCTACATTGCTGCGTGCCCCGACCGTACTAGGGGCGAGTGTTTCCGCAGCAGCAACAATGAGCTCGTCCTTGCTCAGCTCGAGGCTCTTCCACAGCAATCTGCCCATTGACACGAGATCTTGCCAGGCACCAGCGCGGCTCCGAGATATCATCAAACTCAGCACCCGAGGACAAGATCAAGACGAGCAGGTGGCTGCGATCGTTGTGCACGTGGCGCACGACTTCGTTCCAGACGAAGAGACTATCGCGGAGCTCTTTTCCGGTCTATGGAGAGAGTTTGTGAGTGGGGAGAATCGACATTCCAAAGGCGTCGACAACGTTCGCTCATCGCTGCCAGCCAGCAAGCGACTGCTCTGGGTGTGTATGGACTTCGCTGGCGACGCAGCTGAACGACCGCGCCGGTTCTTGTATTCGAGAGACAACAATGCGACCGAGAACGGCTCAGTACATTCGTTGTGGCTACGAGGTATTGGTGCGTAGGCCGGCGACGGCGAAGATGGGGAGAAGCCTGTGAAGTTCATCTCCTCGACTATGGCGCACGAACTCCGTTTGCTGCTGCTGCCATCATCACAAGGTGTGGACATGAAGCAAATGATCGACGGCGATTTCCAAGAAGCGGAAAAGGAGTAGCAACGGAATGTTGGTGGGCTTGAATCCAAAGGAAATCGCGACATTTTAACAAAGAAGCAGAGAAGCAAGCGGCTTTTTCGCGACGCCGCACGAGAGATGGCCACCTGCGCTCTGCCAACGTTGTTGCGTACTGCTGTTAGTCCAGCGAAAGGCGTTGAAGCGGACGATCAAGAAGAAGATGAAGAGTTCGACTTCAGAAGCAATGCGGAAGTGCGTCTTGTGTCACCACAGGCTTTGCCAGGCAGGAGTTCCGAGCCAGCACAGCGCCCGAATGGAGCTCTGAGCGGACGGAAGCGAGAGGAAGACGAGAGAAAGGCTGAGACATCTCTTTTCCCAGCAGCTTTAAGTGATTCGACCAAGCACGAGAGTCCGAAGAAAAAAATGAAGAAAAAGAAGAAACTCAAGAAAAAAAACCTCGAGTGCACACCAGAAAGCAGATGACTGACAGACGGACGAATGAGCGATAGGAAGCAGAGGGGGGTGTCGACTGGTGGTGGTGGTGCTTGAGTTTCATTTGCTTGTTGGTTTTATTTGTTATTTTCGCCAACTTTGTCGGATTTGAGTGATATTGTCGTTCGTGAATATGGAAAATGGTTTTCGCTGTTGCACCAAGTTTGAAGAGCTCGACTCATGCGTTCATGAGTGAAGTGAGTCTCACAGTGAAAGCCAATTGAGATGCAGTCAAACATTTAAAGAGTCGTACTGTACTCTTGCTCAAAAAGCGTACAGTAAAAAAAAAGTAGTACAACCGAGCGAGGTCGCTGTTGGTGGTGGTGGTTCGTCTTTGTGGCTCGACAGACGGCTGGCTGGCGGGTTTACTTGTCGTGCGGATGGCCGCACGTCTTGCACTTTTTCGAGAACGCCTTGGTGACGAACACGCGGCACTCGCAGGCACCGCACGCCTGGTCCTTCTTGCTGGTGCCCGCCGCGTCGAACTTGGCGACGCCCTCCATGGCGTTCTCAATCGCGTCGTAGAGGCACTGCGCGGCCCGCGGTTGCGGCACGGCGCCATCCAGGATCTCCTCGGGCGTGAGCTTCTGGCCGTAGAAGTTGCTGTTCATCTCGGTGCGGCACGTGATGAGCGCGCCGTGCAGCGAGATACCCACGAAGAGGCCGCGGCTGTGCGAGTAGCTAAAGTTCGCATTGAAGCCACCGCGACTCGCTGCGGCTTGGGCGTTAGCTTCGCGGCCGTAGGGACCCACAGCAAGGCTCAGGGCGCCGCCGACGTTCACTTGCGTCCGGTGGAAGACCTTGACGGCGTTCTTCGAGCCCAGGATGATCATGAACTCAATGAGCTCGCCGCCGGCCTCGAGCCCGCCGCCAATGCCCGCGGTGCCGATCGCCGACGGCGCCGACCAGGTCCCGTCGTCGAGCTTGGCGATTACGATACCCGTGCCGACCTTGGCGGTGATCAGGAGTCCGGCCTTGATGACCGTGAGGAACGCGAGGCCGTGGGCCTTTTTCAGAAAGCTCACGGGGATGTACCGGTCGTTGTCGGCGCCAAAGTCCGGCCGAAAGAAGTTGCCGATGATGTCGGCCGCGTTGCGACACTCCTTCTCGAGCGAGCCGCTGTACGGCATGTGCAGCCGCGCCTTGGCCTCGTGCGGGTTCTCCTTGTGGCAGTTGGCGTACTGCGTGTTGAGTCCATCCTGGAAGTACTGCAGGATGGGTGCGCAGATCGTGCACACACGTTGCGGGTGGGCTGGATCGTAGGCCTTCAGATCGCTCTCGGCGACCTGCTCGGGCGAGATGAGCATCTTGGCCGGCGAGCAGCTGTTGCACACGCTGGCGCCGCACTTGCGGCACCGGTGGCGGCGCCGCTTGAGGTCAAAGAGCTCGCTGCAGATCGAGCACGTCGGGTTGTCCGCGTACCTGTTGAGCACGAACCTAGACGACGAACTGTTGCGCTGTCCACCGTCTTCGTCGCTGCTCATGCTGTTGCGGACATCGCTAGTCGAAAATGGTCGCCGGGTGCCAGTCGCTGAGCGGTCTCGGAGCGGCGGGTTCGTCCCGGCGGCCGACGTCAGCACTGCATTCGAAGACGATGGGCGCGGCCCTTTCCCAGATGCCGCACCTGCTTTCTCGTTGCCATCGCTACTGGTGTTGGCCTTGGCCTTGGCGTGCACCTTGATGAGCTTCTTGCGCTTCTTGTCGTCCGGGATGAGGCGCACGAGCTGCACGAGCATGTGCTCGAGCATGAGCGCGCTGCCAAAGTACGTCGTGAGGCGGTCGTGGAACACACTGGCCTTGAGTCCGCCCTGGCCGTACAGCTTGCAGTCCTGCTTGAACGCGGCCACGACGTCGTCGTTGCTCCGGTTCGCGCCGCGCACGGCCGCGAGCATGCGCTTGTAGATCGCGCTCGCCTCGTCGCCGGTCGCCGCCGGGGGCACCATGAGCTCCAGTGCAGTGTCCTTGGCTTTCGCTTTGGTCTCGTCCGCCGAGGACGCCGGGTCGTCTGGGTCTTTGTTTTTGCTCTTGGGCTTCTTCTGTTTCTTCTTGGCGGCGGCCTTGAGCTCCTTGATCTTGCGGCGCTGCTGCTCGTCCTTGGCGCTCGCGTGCGCCACGAGCGTCGGTACGGCCACGTCCGGGAAGCGCGCGCCGCACTGCGCGCAGAAGCGCATCTCGCGCGCAGGCACGACGCCGCACGCCGCACACGCCTGCGTCATGAGAAGGTGATGACGGTCCCGCTCAGGAGTCAGTCAAAGCGATTGCGCTCAATCCGTATTTTAAACCACATTCCGTATATAGTATTTACGTAAAGTACGTAAGATCGTATTTGCGCATTACTTACGCTGTCATGGCACTTGATTTGCTGTTCGTATTTGAATAATTTACGTTATCAGGACACGTGATTTGTTTGTCCAAGTTGAAACACGTGACTGAATCAAGAGCCAAGATGGCGAATGTGGTGCTCGTGACGGGCGGCAGCAAGGGTATCGGCTTCGCGGTCGCGCAGCAGCTGCACCGGCGCGGATGGAAAGTGGCCATCACGTCGCGCAACCTCGAGCGCGCGCAGCAGGCGGCGCACCGCATCGCGCCCTCGGGGGTGCTCGCGCTCACATACCACGCGCCGCTTCGAGCGGATCCGTTGAGCTCTTCGACTGCCAATGATGCGAACCAAGTGGTAGCGCACGTCACCCAGGAGCTCGGCGCGATCACTGCGCTCGTGAACGCGGCCGGCGTCTCACGCGACAGCCTGCTGCTGCGCCTCAAGGAGAGCGAGCTGGACGAGCTGCTGTTGACCAACCTCGTCGGCCCGATTCAGATGAGCAAGGCCGTTGCCAAGAGCATGATGCAGCAGCGCAAAGGTGCGTGGGCATTTGCGTAGGCATTTGCGTAGGCTTGTCTGTGTGCTGTCATACTGGCGCTCATGTGGACTGAGTGGTGAATACATAGGAAGCATCATCAACATCGGGAGCGTGGTTGGCGCCGCGGGCAACGTCGGCCAGACCGCGTACAGCGCCTCGAAAGCGGGGCTCGTGGGCGTGACCAAGTCGCTCGCGAAAGAACTCGGCAGCCGTAATATCCGCGTGAACCTCGTGGAGCCAGGCTTCATCGAGACCGACATGACTGCTACGATGACGGAGGCCGCGAGAAAGCGCGTTGTGCCCAATATCCCACTCGCAAGGCTCGGCTCGCCGGACGAAGTCGCGAAGCTCGTCGCGTTTCTCGCAAGCGACGATGCGTCCTACATCACGGGTCAGTGTATCAGAGTCGACGGCGGGCTGGTAATATAAGAGCGAAGGGGAGGAGATAAACCAAAGACTTCGCTGGTTACCTACCACAAAGTCAAATAAGTACTCCAACTCAGTATCATTCGCTCTCCACTGAGTGAGCAAAATCTCTACGGTTTGAGGTTCGAAGCGAACTGCGAAGATGGTCTCAGAGACGATGCTGCGGCTTCTGTTGCTGTCTGATGCACGCGGGGGTCACAACGGTGTTGGGTGAGCAGCCATTCGACAAACAGACGAACATGGAGTGTGAAAACCTCACCTTGTCGGCTGCGGGGCGGAAAGAAAGCACCGACGGGTGCGCAGTCGCTCGTCGCTGATGCGCGATCTGCGCGTCATTGATCTCCTTGTTCAGCCATGCGATCACTACATAAGGCATAGAATCAAAGAGATAATGAAATGAACCGAACTACAGCCATGAATTTGGTCGAATCAGTCGTACCTTGCTGGTTCGAAGCCAGTAACTTGTTACTATCGTCGAGCTTCTGCTTCAGCTCGGTCACATTATCCTATAATACAGAAAAACAACGGCAAACTTATTAGGCACTGGCAACATTCATGTTACGCAACCAATGTGAGCGAGCACATACCTTAAACGCCATGATCTCGTCCTCCCGCTTGCGAATGTCGTCTTTAGTGCTTTTCAACTCTCTCAGCAGCTCATCTCGCTGTGTCTGTTTCTCATCGAGGATCTAAACAGATAAATATCGTGAGAAGTCGTCATCCACATGCACAGTTTTAACTGTAAATCCCAACGACAAAGAACAACATACCTGCTCTTGCTGCTTGATGATCTTTGCCTTCATGCGCATCTTCGCCTTCAGCGTACGGCTCTCGTGTTGGATGCGCTCGATAATCTCATTTCCCTGTTTTAAACGAATCACACAAAAAACAGACTCTCAGTCATCCAATACACTTCACAGGATAGCGAACGCATATAGCAGACAATAGCTAGACGTACCTTGTTGATTTCCGATATGCTCAACTCGAGCTTCTGCTGGAGCCGCGCATGGTTGTCTCGATACATCTTCAGCGACTCTTCCACCTCCTGCTTGTGAACCTGAGCGGCTTGCAGCAGATCCGACGTTTTCGCGATCACCTGCTCCTTGTCGGTCGCCTGTTGCTGAAGCGCCACGACGCGCATTTCCAGTTGGTTGATCTGCTTCTCCTGCTGGAACGCGCGCTGGTCCAATTCCTTGTTTTGTATCCGAAGCGTCTGAAGTTCTTCCGTGAGCGCGGTCTTCCCCGAGCCGAGATCCTTGGACTGCAGCTGCAGCTGCTCGATCTGCATCTCGTTCTGGTACTTTTGCTTCGACAGCGCTTGGATGGACGCGTCGTTCGCCTCCAGCGTCTGTCTCAAGGATTTAATCTGCCAAACAAAGCAAGATACCACCCGTAATCAGTCCGATAGTTTATGCATGTAGGTGATAATGCACACAGCCCAGCACCTCTTGCTCGTATTTCCGTGTCAGTGAGTCCAGCCTGTGGTCGTACTCCTCGTCCCGCTGCTTCAGCTCGTTTGCTGCCAGTTGACGCTATGCACACATTAGTATCATACAATTAGCTCGCTTACCATCACTCAGCAAGTATCCATGAGATGTCATACCTGGGCGTTCAGATCGTCAGCGTATTTCATCTTCTCCCTCGAGATCGTCGACTCGGTGTGCTGTGTCATCGTGTCCAGCTGCTTCTGCAAAAGCGCTTCGCTCTCTTGCGTTATCTTCAGCTCCGACGCCGTCTGCTTCAAAGTAGAGCTCAGGAGCCGCTTGTCCGTGTTAATCTGCGCGAGCCGCGCGGCGAGATAAGCCTTGATGGCGGCGTCGTCGCCGGGGAAGAACTGGAGTGACAGGTGCGTCAGGTGCTTGAATGGGTTCGTCTCCACGATACTGAATACGGACTTGCCCTCTGCATCGCACGTGTTCAGCACAGCCAGATAACTACGCACACACAAAGCATTATAATAAATACAGCAGCATTATATCGTTTCGTATGGGGTATAAGCAGCGTACCTCAGCGGGACTGGGCCTTGCGAGCGCGAGAGCGGGTTCACCACGTCCACGTCGCTCTTCCCACTCGCAACTACCGCCTCATCGTCACTCTCATGGGCTACGAGCGCACCGCTCTTGCTGTCCTTGAGACAGCACTGCAGCAGCTCGATGAGGTTCGTGGGAAACGTGACAAAGTCCACGAGCAGCCGCTGCTGCTGCTTGAGCTCGTGGAACTCCTCCTCCGATACGCTCCAGAGGAACAGAAAGTACGGATCCGCGCCGTCGTCGTCCGTGATCTCGACGCGGAACACGCGCTCCTTCTGGTTCGTCGCGCTGTTCTGCTGCTCATACAAACGAACGAATGATAAAAACAAATAGTTAGGCGCGTGACGACTATGCGCTGCCCATAGATAAGGAGAAAAACAGAAGACGTTGACGCACGCGCAGGCCGTGCAGCAGGCGGATCGTGAGCGGCTGCAACTTCTCCTCGCGGTCCGCGAACTGCACGAGCACGTGCAGCCGCCGGTCGAAGAGCGGCACGTCGCGGTCAAACTGCTCCATTATTCAAATGTGTATCTTGAATTTTGAATTATAAGCGCACTCTCGTTCGGCACCTTCGCGTCACATTTGTGAAATGGGAGTGGTTACCTTCGCGTTACAATTCATGTTAGTGGCCCATGAGGTAGAATTTTGTTGTTGGTGATAAGCAACCACCTGAAATGTAGCCATGTTGAGAGCTCCACTGGGATCAATACCTTCCTTTACGCTGCAGGTCATATTGGTGGCAAGGGGACAACACGCACGCTTTAGCATAGATGTAACTCGTGGCGTCACGCTCGTAGGTGGGATCTTGTGTAGTGCATTTTGACGTAATGCGTGCGTGAAGGCGAAGATGGGATGGGGGATAAAGAAATGTGTGTATAAAGTAATCCTATCTGATCAAGCTACTTCCATACAATAGTCCAGGGGAGAGGATCGTCCGCCTGCCTATCATAAATACGTTGTCGCGACGCTCAAGCCCCAGGCCAATCGATCGCACCTCTTGTTTACTTTGGAACGACCGAAAGCGGCTCCGGTGCCACGCGGCCAGGTGCACCGCCGATGTTGGCGCCGCGCGGCCCTGCTGCCACGGCCGTCGGTCCGGCCTTCTGGGACGAGTGGTCGGCCGCCTGCGACCGCTGGCTCGCGCCGTTGCGTGCCTGGCTGTTGCCCGTGTGATTCCCTGTGCGTGGGTTGGTGGTCTTCTTGGATGTGACGGACTCCATCACCTGGTTGCGCAGCGAGATGACGACCGCGAAGGTCGACAGCCAGTAGCACGCGAGCAGCGATCCATGCGACGCGATCGTACCCGCGCGCGCGCCGTCGACGAGGAACGTCGTGCGGTCGCTGAAGTTCTCCTCCGAGTACTCGTAGCTCGCGGCGCCCATGCCTACATAGTGCGTGCCGCACACCGCGACACCCATGATGAGTGCGCTGCCGATGCGCAGACTCTCGTACTGCGGCCAGAACGTGAGCGCCCGGAAGAGGATCCAGAACGCGGCGTTCGCGGTCACGAACGCCACGACGGACGAGAGCACGACAATGCCGGCGTTGAAGTGCAGGATCGCGTTGGAGCGCTGCGCAAGCATGCCCAGGTAATGCATGCCCAGCACACCCACAGCCGCGAAGAAGCCGCCGATGCCGATGCGCCAGAGGCGCGAGAAGAGCGCGATGAACTTGAGCTTGCGCGCCACCTGGCCGCGCTTCATCATGGACTCGAGCGTCATCTTCTGGAGGTCCTGCGCCAAGATCTCCTTGCGGCGCGACTGCTCCATCTCGAGGAAGAACGGGTCCTCGGACGCGATCTTGAGCCCGATGAAGACGCCCAGTACAGGGAAGATGAGCGAGAGGATGGTGAAGCCCAGCTCAAAGTTCACGATGAGCACCGAGCCGTCATCGAGCTCCATGCCGAGTGCGTTCATGCCCGTGAAATGCATGCACCAGATGCCGCAGCCGCCCAGTGAGAAAGCCGAGATCATGAGTAAGACGAGCTTTCGCCGCGCGGTCTCCTGGACGCGCCATTGCTCCATGAGCTGGATCGCTGTGGGCAGAAAGACAAATTCCAGTTTGTTAGCCCTATGATATATAGACAAACAGTAGCCTTAGCGCTGACATGATATAGAACATACTGCAGTAGCTGCCCGTGACGGCAATGAGGTACGAGAGTGAGATCGTGTCAACGGACCAATGCTGCGCGATAGAGTGCACCACACTGTCGCTCATTATGGCTCAGCGGCAGCGCTATGACTGCGTCGAGGTGTCGATGGGACTCGGGAATCTCTTGGTGGCTGGCTCAGTTTCGCAAAATGAGAGAGAGTCACGCGACGCAACGAAAGCACAAGGCGAGTCAAACGGACTGGATCTGACTCAGAACGCAGAAGTAGACTGGTCCCTCGCGTCTTATACACACAGGCAAGCCCGGGTTTTGTTTTCTCTGACAGAGAGGGATTGAATCGCTTTTTTTGGCGCCAGGTGTCCCACGGACTTCTCGTCCATTGTTCTGGTCTGCTTCAGCCTTGGGCTTTGGCTCGCCCCAAAGCAATGCCGTGGGTAAGAATAGCAGACAGAGCCAGCAAAGCTAGGGCGGTTACTGGTACTAAGCCTGGCTCAAGTGAAACATAACACTCAAAACAAAATGGTGTCGCTGCTGCTTCACGATGGGAGTTCACGCTCGCAAGGTTCATATATATAAACGACGAGCAGGCAATCCGCGGTGTTCGGTGTTGGGAATATGCTCTGCGTTCTTGGATAATGGATGCTCTTTTGTTGCTCTTGGCAGTGGTGTTGAATTAAATGTAGCCATTTCTTCAAAGAGCTGGCTACAGCTGGAATGCGGACATAAAAAAATCTTCTACATCTGATCTTCTGCGGATACAACATTTGCAGTGTCTCCTCACCTCTGCGAACACCCGAGACTTCAATCTGGGCAAGCAGCTCCAAACGACTCCACCACCACCAATCAGATCCATCACCAGTACGTGCCGCTTGTGTTCACGCTCTACGACAGCGACCAGTGGCGCGTCTATTCAGTGTTGCAGCTGCGCGAGGTCCCGCTGCGCAGCCCCGCCATCTTGTGTCACTACCCGTCCTGCATGCGCTTCGCAGTCATGACTGGGC
>JAASFV010001066.1:0-11658 GCA_023334015.1 Globisporangium paddicum
AGTTTTTTCCAGCTTTCTTCACAACATTTTCTCTTCTCCAGTTCTCTCTCTAGTTGCGCTCTGCTCCTCCGAGGTCGGCTTCGCATCGTGCATGTCGCTTGCCGACGTGGTCACGGCCTTCGAAGTCTCAGCAGAGGCGGTCGTTCCCGGTCAACCCGCAGGGCCACGCATGGTACGGGAGCTCATGTTGGCTTATATATATTCATGCTGAGTCTAAACTTATAAAATGTGTTGGCACTCTGCGTTTCCAGCTTCACATCCCAGAACTCAGTCTGGCCCGATAGTATACAAATTCCAAGTCAAACACTCCTGTGTTTTATATTTTCAAAGGCGGTTCGTCTTTTGGATATTAAAAAGACTGGAGAATGGAGTGGCAGAAAAAACCCTCTGCATGCACATGCACAGACATATTGACTGGTTATGCTTATCGGGAGCTCACCAAAACCATACAAAAAGTAAGATAAAATACAACCTCGCAGTACGTAGTTGATGCACTAACAGTGTATCTCAAATATGCGAACAAAAGAAGACATATCATTGCGGTCTGAAGTGTATTACTTCAGTCTAAAGCTATTCATCAAGTCATACACTGCGCATTGTGAGGATTTGACGTGTTATATCAATAGCACGCTATGATTACAGAGCTGAGGCACGAGGCTTTTGCATACAGTCACACGCTTCATTACTCCCATGGCTTCGAATGGACCACTCCATCCATAGTACGCATATACGATTCTTTCATTCACAAGCTCTTTAATAATGTTATAAACAGATTAAAGACATAGCACGTTGTCGTACTTAAGTATCGATCATGCCTGCAGTCAAACGGCATGACTCCTTGGTTACCATCAACTGCCACTGTAGAGCAACATAGTCGATCAAACAAGGTGCCAGTGCTACGCTTATAATTTGCTATGGGTCACTCGTGATCGCAGTTGTTACATACAGCTTCAGTATCGGACTTTACTATATGGAAAGAATTAATACTACCGGTAATTTTGTATGCAAGGAATAATACTTGGTTTTGTATCCGAAGGAATAATACAAGATTTTGTAAACCCGACTCTCAGAATAATCCCACTGCATGCATGATTGCTACATGCATAGAAAAAAGCCGCACCGAGGTCATGCATCTAGCGAGGTTCTACTGTACTTGATATTTGTATGAAAACCCTCTTCAAAAGGGCAACTGCCTGACACACACTGTCAATGCACGGAGCTCTCCATGCATGGCGAGTGCGTGTGCACACACGAACAGAACCGCAACCAGCCACCTATCCACGACAAAGAGCACAAACAAAACAACAACAAACAATTGCCGGCATTACATGTTTCCTGCACGGTACTCCTCAAGCTTCTCCATCGTGCCGGTCTCCAAGAACTCGTCGATTCGGGTCGCCGACGACTTGCCGATACCCTTGAGCTTCATGGCCTGCTTGCCCGTCGTGATCTTGTCTTCGCTCTCGCGCACGGCCTTGGCCACTTTCGACCACGTGCCGCCTTTGAACTTTTCGCCGCGCTTGAACTCAAAGCCCGAGAGCTCGGCGAACGCCTCCGCGAGCTCTTGGTTCGCGCTGTTCGTCGCCATGGGCTTAGTGCGCGCCTTCTTCGCCTTAGGTTCGTCTTCGTCCTCATCATCGTCGGTGAGGACGACCGCTTTCTTCTTGATTGGTGCGCTTTTCCTCACCACCTTCTTCGTCGTTTTCTTCTTGTCATCGCCATCGTCTGCTTCGTCATCATCGTCGATTTGAATGGCATTCTTTGCGCTCTTCTTCACAGGCTTCTTCATGACGTCAGCTTTGCGCTTCTTGGGCGACGCAGCACCTTCTTTGATGCCGAACTTGGTGACCATTTCCTGTTGGCAGCAAGACGGCAATGCGAGTCAGGAACCAATATTTGGTGTAACAGAGGCGCAATTGAGCAAAGCAGCCACGTACTGCCAATGCCTTTTGTAGCTGGAACTCGCCCTGTATAAAGAACAGCAAGCATGCACATACCCCCAATCAGTTGCAATGCGCCAGCTCACACACGCACTCCATAGACTCGTCAATCGATGGACTCACATTTTCTCGCGTGGCGTTCAGCATCGTGCCAGCTTCGACCATTGCATTGATAGGGTTCTAAACGACAAATCGCCGGGAATACAATAACAATGACGAGTCAGTACATATACACACACGTCGGACAGCGCCCATCCACATAACATTGGCGTTGCTCGTCATCCTTACAGTTGGCAGCTTGACGCCTTCCGTCTCGCAGAGCGCCAGGAGCTCCTTGGCAGCCTTCTTGCTCGCCTCACGACTCATGATGTCGATCTGTCTGCCGTGTGTGTATGCGCCCTTGCTATTGCTGTTCTTCTTGTGCTCTGGGGGATGCAACTACACGCGTCAATCGCTCTCGGTACTTGTTGCTGCAGGCCAGTCACTCGCTTCTTGGATAAGCTTTTTGGTTTGCCGCCATTTTGACTGTTTTGGCGCGAACACAAACCTTTTAAACATAATACTAAGGTTTTATATGCTATTTGCAAGGCTTTCAGAGGAAGAGTGGCTGTGTGTCACGTGGATGGAAATGGATACAAACCCCTTCATACATGCAGCTTTGTAGCTCACCATTTCCGCAGACAGCACCTCACACTTCCACATAGCGCACGAGCATGAACTTCAGGGAGATCGATCAAGCATCCTGGTGCCTCAATCCAGCACTGTGTTGACTGCTATAGCAGTGCCCAACTGAGTTTCTATCAGATTATTGCAGTGCCTTTTTGTTTTCTCATACAGTTCACCCTCTCTGGGAGGGACTCCAGGATTTGCATAATCTATTTTACTCCATGTGTCAGTTACAAGAGTAAGAAATGTACCCAGGAAGAGGTGAATGTATCCATCACTGACAACGCACTTTCCAAAGTACCTTTCCGACGGACTTTCCACTGGGAAGCTGGACCAGTGTCGGAAACCCACTAAGCCTGACAAACAACCATCGTGATATTTGGCGACACATATGCATCCAGCGAAGGTGGCAAGATTTTGCCTGCCTTTGCGATAGCATGGCTCTTGTGTTCATGTTGAGTTGATGCAGCCATGAATTTTATTTGATTCGTTGGAAGCGCAGCCTTCGTGCTCAAGTCGCCACCTTTTTCCACCACTGCATGTCATGAACGTTTCTTGATTCACCTCTAGACCTCTACGTTTTTATATTGTCTTGTTAGATAACCTCTATGAATACATGCAAAAAGATGCTCTCCCAGAGTGTATGCGACGATGTAGCTTCATGTGAAACGATGCGAGAGCCAGCGACTCCAAAATTGCTTGTTGCACATGGCTTCAAATCCATTTCGATTTCGATTGAAGGGATCCTCTGGCTTTGGCCTACGCATGGACACCTTCTCCACGCCCAATGCGCTGGCTTTGGTCCGCGCAGATGAACACCTTCTCTATGCCCTCTATCAATCATGCTCGCGACCAAGGCTTTGGCTCGGGTGCGCTATTGTTCTTTTCCGAAGGTCTGAAAATGCGCAGAAGGTCGTGGCGTTTTTCCACGAAACGTCCATGGCAACGAATTTGTATCAAATGTGGAACCACAAATCGCTATTTGTTAAAAATAGGGATTCGAGCCAAAAAGATGGACTTACACGTGAATTTATAGTGTGGTACACACTAAAGTATCTCGTTTGGTGAGGCTATTTGGCATTCAATTCAGCCGCCGAAGGTAAGTGCAGCGACGTTGAATGGCACCACTGTTGTTACTAGCCATGAAGATGCACAGATACTGTAATTTTCAAGGAGTGGATTCTCCTGGCTAAAACAAGAGAGGAGAAGCCTGTCCTGTTTTGACCAGATGAGCTTTTTAGTGTGCCCACACTAAACGAACGGTCCTGTTTGGAAAAACAGATCATATTATGGGCAACTAACTTGGGTTGGGTCCACGTGCTTATTTTCCCTTCAACTCAGGTCGTGACTTTCAATGTACCTTCCACAATGTATAAATTTCCACAAGATACTTGAATAAACTTAATGTAAAAGTGATACAGGATCAAATTAGTCAATTTTATAATCTGATATCCCTTGGAAATTAATAAATATACGTTTACGGATGTTGGAGGGTGTTAACACTTGAAGGTTAAGAGAGAAACGTGATTTCTTATTTATTTCCCATCCCATACAAACTTCCCATACAAAAGACGACCACCCCACCCCAAGTCTTGTTTTTTGGGTGGCCCCATACAAACCGCCTATGAAAAAAACCGCCGCCACACAACCGGCTGAAAATGGGGCGCCCCGCGCGCTTCTTCCTGGTCGCTTCTTCTTTGCCAGAAGCGAAAAAGCGCAGAAACCGCACAGGCGACCGGAACGAGCGCCGCACTTACGAGTAAAGCGCGCCGTTGTCGTCGACTAAGATCGTCCGTTGCGTCCGTTGTCTACGAGCACACAGCGTCACCGTCTTCTGTCTCTCTTCGCTTCTACGAGTTCCGTCCGAGCAAGCGACACCTGACCCACGACGAGCGATCCGGTTGCTGTCACCTTCCAGCAACGCGCGCGCCACCGTCCCACCGATGCTCATGGCCGAGTCGTACGCGAGCAACACGCACGCCGCCGCTGCGAGCGCTGCCATGCTCGACAGCGACGCCGACGCTTTTTCTGAAAGGGTACGTCTGTCGGGCGCAAACATGGCTTCCTTTTTGTGTGGTGATCCTTCTTTGTGGCTAACGACTGTCTGTACGATGATTCTGGTGCTTCTTCTGACTTGGTTAAATTTAATAGCTGCGACTGAAGATCCAGCCACAGCCGCCAAAGTTCCCGTTCCGCGATCACCCATTCGATATCACGGTCTTCCTCGTGGATCCGACGGATCACCTCAAGTCTGGGTACGTGCTTGTGTGTTTCTTAACTATTAGTTTTTCACTGATACGCGAATGCTGACGTTGCGTTACGTGGCTCTATAGAATCATCGTGCCACTCAATGTGGAACTCTACGGCGCCGACAAGATGGCGCCCATTGAGCGCCAGATCATGCACATCGACCCATCAACCAAGCCCGTGATGGACGGCAACGGCATCTGCAAGCTGCGCATCCGCATCAGCCAGTGCTCCATGGCGCTCAACAACCGCAAGTTTGTGATCCACATCTCGGCGGCGCTCAAGCAAGACTACACGGTGATCCCTGCCGTGACGACGGAGATGACGGTCATCCAGCACCGCCTCGTGATCCAGGACAACCTGCCAGACCTCTGGTACAAGGATGAGGGCGGCCGTGACAAGTGCATGACGCTGCCGATCCACCTCGTGAACGAGAAGAACGAACGCGTGGGCAACCGGCCCGTGCCCTTGCGCGTGACGCTACTCTATGAAAACGAGCACCCGGTGCTCAAACAAGACATTCTCAAGATGTCGCCCGACTGCCAGCGCACAATCGACGCGTCGGGCAAAGCGCTGCTGAAGTTGCGCATTGAAGACGTCTCGAAGAACCACCAGGGTCAGGCGTTCCGCTTGAAAGTGGAGGCTGACACCGCGCAGTCGCCCATGAACTTTGACGTGGCGTTCGACCTGAGCTCAACGATTTCGGTGCGCTCGAAGCGTAACAAGCGCCGGCCACTGAAAAACCCAGCAAACATCACACACCATATCATCACGGGCGCGTCACACCCGGCGTCGAACAACTCGTCTCCATCCTCCAACGCGGAGAACGACATGCCATTGGCGCCCTTTGGTGGTGGCTTCACTGCCGATGACCGCCGCAAGAAGATGCGTACGGACGGGGCGTCGCCGACGACCCCAATGGGGGATTCGGCGGTACCGCAGAACCCGTTGGTCGGCGCTATGGAGGGCGTGATTGGCTGGACCAGTACGGTGGTGAGCGGACTGCACCAGCTCGAGTGGCAGACGGTCGGCTATGAGAGCAAACCGGACGGATCTGCTGACCCAGAACGACCAATCTACCGGTGCCCGGCGTGTTGGCGATACAAGGACGTGATGACGTACGAGACTGCGCAACACGACGCCAAGTGTTTGATTGCGAACTTGTTGCTTCGATACGCTACCGAAACCATGGGTCACTTGGACTATGTCTTGAAGTCAGTCGAGCGGCTCCCAGTGATGATGGCGGCGCACCAGAAGTCGCAGAAGATGATAAACTCGATGCAGCAACATCAGCTGCAACAGGGATCACCTGCTGGGGGCCACACCTCTGGTCCGACGCTCGTGAGTCCACAGCACCTTCTGCAGCTTGGCGATGATTCGGGCCTGTCGTCGCAGATGATCCCAGCGGGTGTGATCATGACGTCCAATATGGGCACGGCGACGCCGAACCAATTCTCCATGTCGTCCGCATCGCAGAAGCAGCAGCAGGCGAGCATGTCCAGCGCGCCGCCACCGCTTACGCGAGGCCTAACTGATGTCATGAACGGCATGGATGGTCCACCAGGTCTGTTCCGCAACAACTCTGGTGGCCTGACGGAGTTTATGCGCTCGCTGGACGACCAGGAGACTAGTGACTCGGCTTTCTACCAGAACCTGGGTCAGAACAGCAGTAACCAGGTAGCGGACGCCATTGAGATGCAAGTGTACTTTGTGCTCGCGCGCATGATCACGCTCGACTCAAGCAACGCGATCGGTTTCCCAGCGTTTGACATGTCGAGGAACCTGCTGGGATTTTACCAGGAGGGACGTGAAGCCGCAATGACCGAGGTCGTGTTTGTGCCCGTGAGCGACATCCCCGCGATCTCGCAGCTCGAGATCGTGCAGACCCAGCGGCTGCTGAGCACCGAGATCAAGGAGAGCAGCGTCGCGGTGCACACGCTCGTGCGCTGCAATAACGACCTCGTGAAGCTGAAGGAAGATGTGATCCTCTTCCACTGGAACGCCAAGGACCGCGCCGCGCCGACTTGGTAATCCACGTGAGGATGACTATTTATGATCCGCCTGAAGGAGGAGAAAAACGAGTCTGCGCGTGTGGATGTATATAATTCTGAGAGAGAGTGAGCCAACCTATGAAGCGTGTACCAACTACGCTGGAGCCAACCAACCAACTCTCAAAAAAATGACGCCAATCAGAAGTGTAAGTGAAATGCAATGTTATTAATTACAACACACACAGTTTCAATTCAGCCTGCAGGACCTGATAAACTTCTTGCATCCAGCAGCAGCTCACAGAGATGGCTCGTCACCAAACTCAACCATGGGCCGCTGGAAGCCTAGCACCAGGGGCTTACTCTTGGCCGCGAGCGAGCGCATGAGTTCGTGGAACGCCTGCTGACTCGTCACCTCGACGCGCTTGCCATTGACGCTCGTGAGACGGTCACCAACGCGGACGAGTCGCGTCCTCTTGGCGTGGCCAAGGCGTGCAACGCACTTGACGAACACGACAATCGCGTTATCGCAGTCGCTGTCTTCGTATGAGGAGAACGTGAGTCCCAAGTTCCCCGTGCTCCAAAGCAAGTTGTAGCTCGTGGCGAACGCATGCGCGCTGGTGCTAGTAGCTACACCACTGTCACCTCTATCGTCGCTCTCGTCATCACTCTCGTCGAACTCGAAGTCACACGTCTCCGAATCCGTACCCGAGGACGACGCTAAAGACTCGGATGAAGACAGTGAAGCCGTTCGTCTGTGCTCGAGATAGTTGGCGCTGCTGCTATGGTGACTTCGGAAGCGAAGCACTGCGGGCTTCGAGGCCGACTCGAGCAGCAAACGTACGTCGCTGCGTCCGAGTCTCTCTGTACGCAGGCTGTTCACTGCGACAAGCGTATCGCCGACCGCATCTTCATGGAAGCGAAGCGAACAGCTTGGCTGGATCTTGAGAACCACTGGCGATTGACGCGCGGGCTCTGAATCAGTGACTGCGCTGTTGCGAAGACTGCCCTGGGCTCCAAGCACGAGTCCCAGCTTCTCACCGGCGTGCCAGATCAGCTCATACTCATCGTCGCCGAAAGTGTCAGCGGCAGCGCGCGGCAGTGAAGTCCTATGCCGCAGAACGACACTTTCCTTTTGTCCTGAGCCACTGTTTCGCGAGCTCTCGTGCGCAGACGAGTTGGCGGAGAACACGAACGACTCGTTGCCAGCAAGCCCGTGCTTTGGCGGGGTCCTGAACAGTAGCATGACAGGCTTCTCCATACTCGAGAGCCCCTGACAGAGTGTGGTGAAGTTCTGCCCCTCAGTCTTGACGCCATTCACAGAGTCGAGCAGGAAGCCGTGCTGCAAGCGCTCAATGCCCACGGACGAGCCCTTTCCAGTCAGTCGGTTCACGAGTGGCAGCCCCGAGATGTCGTCCTCGAAGAGCGTTAGACCGAGCGGGCCTTCGTGCCAGACAATTAGAATGACTTCCCCAAGGCGCGCTCTGATCACTTCGCTTCCTGTGCCTTCGTCGTCACTCTGCGCAGCGACGTCAAGATCCGCAAAAGCCAGCTCAATGTCTTCCGAGGCGCTCATGCGGCCCAGTTCCACCATGGAGTGCACTCGCGAGGGCTTCTGAGTGATGCAAGCACCAGGATGAGCGGAGCTGAGTGACGACCGATCCCGACCGCAACGACCGCGACGACTATTTATATGTTGCCGCTCATGTTGCTGGTGCTGGGAACTCGCTTGTGCTGCGATGTCCGTGCTTCGTAACAAACTCGTGCCCAGTTCGCTTGTGAGCCGTTGGAAAGTGAGCTTGAGCGGTTTGGGTGAGGCTGCGATAACTGCCATCGCGTCTTCGAGGCCGAGTGCAATCGTGTCGACATGGTTCACTGCGACAAGCACGTCTCCAAGTCGAATGGCGAGCGAATTCGTAGCGCGATGGCCATATGTAGCCGAGTCCGGAATACTCGTCACGACAGGCACGGCTTCTCTGCCATCAGCCATGAAGTGCACACCAAGCTGTTGGTTTCCAAGTGTGACCTGGAAGCGCTGTGGAAAGTCAAACGTCGTGGTGCCATTCGTGAACGCCGTGAAACGGAGCACGACTGGTGGCTCCGACATCTCAACCAACGACATGGCCTCGTTTGGTTCCATACCGCGGATGTTGGTGCCGGACACGGACTCGAGAATGTCGCCTGGGCGGATTCCGGTACTCCAGGCGCTAAGATTCGCGACAGCTTTGATTGCGAGCTGACCACTCTTCTCTCCTTCTGCAATGAGCTTCAGTGTAAAACCTGGACTTCCTCCGGTCCAGACGTAGAACTTAAGGCGATTGAAGTACTCGTCTTGAGAACTCCAGACTTTCGAGATGTTCAAGCGCGCTTGGTTGGACTGGTGGGTCGCTGATCGCTGAGCTGTCGAGCCAGTGATAGAGCGTGGAGCCTTCTTCCCATCCCGTCCAAAGAGCGAGCGCCCCATGTCTATGAAGAACGTCTTGATCGCACCATGCTGACGGCGGTCGGCCTGGTCCCCCATCGCTGTCGAGGCAAATGCTTTGTGTCGTGGGTCAGCGATACGATGGTGCCGGAGTCCGGGGCCTCTATTGAAGCCACGTCTTTCAGAAGCAGCCAGGTGTGGTCGACTGTCTCTCGTACCCTCGTGGTCAAAGTCGCTGATGGAGAATTCCGTGTCGCGCGCGATGCTGCTTGGACAGATACTGTACTGGTCGCTGTCTTTCTCGCTGTCAGTGTCATCATCTGCGAGGTATGTGTCATGATGTGCGCCGCTGCTTCTGAAGGCCTTGATGTGCTTAGCTCGGCCGAGCCGCCCATCAATTTGTTTCTTGAAGCCTGAATCGTGGTCGCGCTGGTTGTAATTGCGCTTCTCAACTATGGAGCCCAAACTTGGCCACACCGCTTGCTTCTCCATCTTGAGCAACTGAAAATGTGAGCGTCGCCGCGAATGAAGTTCATCGACATCGCTCAGCCCTGAGCATTCTCATCACCATGCCAGGCGAAGTCAAGTCAGTCAGTGAAAAATAGACCTGATCGCCAATTTTGCAGCAGGACAAGATGCTCAGAACTTCTTGTGCGCTCATGATCAGTTCACATGGCAACGATGAAGGGCTATTTGCGTACAAAAGCGATTGAGAACGCACTGGAGTTAGTCAGTTGGATGGAGTGACTGAAGCGATCCAGCATTCAAATGTAGCCATGCCATTATTAGTGACATGTGACCTGTCACTATTTTGATTTTTTTGGCGCCAAAAGAACAACACACACGCACAACAGAAATCAACATGAAGCGCCACGCGACGGTGCCGATCACGGCGTTCTTCCAGCGGAAGGTGCCGCGTCAGGAGCCGCCGCTGCTGGCGATTGAGAGAGCAGCAGCTGCAGAACAGGCTCGTGACCATGACGAGGCCATGGAGACGCTCAGCGTCAGCAGCACTGAAGAGCACAGCATTGACGACGAGGCTGAGCCAGAGGCCCAGCCGCAGAATCAAGAGCGGCTATTGACAGGTGCTCGTCTGCGTCGTGACGCGCACCACGTAACGAGACTGCTGCATGCACGCGAGCTTGGAAGCGCCGGTGGGATGCTGCAGCTGCACCCGCAGATGCCGCACAGGCGACAGCAGCAGCAGCTCGTGCGCTGGGTGCTCACGCACTTCCAGCCGACGCCGCTCGAACTCCAGCTGCCTGAGCACTGGCAGCGGCAAGCGGGGTTTTTGTGCGACGACGTGTTCTATACAAGCTGCATTGAGTTTGATGCGCAGGGCGTGCTGTTGGTCGCCGGCTCGTCGAATGGCATCATTGCGCTCTACGACTTTGACGAACACTTCTACCGATCCATTAACCTAGCGTTGGTAGGCGATTTGGTTCTAGATGTTGCTGGCAGATGATGAATGTCGAGCTAACTGCTGTGTGGATGATTTTTATGTGTGTGGATTACCGACAGCGTGTGCGCACAGCCCACGATGAAGCGATATATAAGAGCGCAGAAGATGGCACCCGAGTTGACGCCCATGTTGAAGTCATGCGCCCGGTTCGTAAAACGTGAACCAATGAGACGGCAAACACACCACAGGGAGTCTCATCATCTTTGATCTTTCGTTTTTGTTGTTGTTTTAGATTCACACGATCTTCACACGGCAGGAGATCAAGCGCATCCGATGGAATCCGTCCAACGAGGCAATGTTTTTCTCCAAATTCAAGCTTTTAGAGGAGGCTTATACGCTGAAACCCTAACATGGCCATCCTTTACTTCGCTGATTCGCAGGACGAAATCGCGTGCAGCTTTTCAAATCGAAATGAAATCCATATCTTCAACCTGCAGAAGTTCCCCACCAAACCCCACCACGTGCTCAAGGCTATGAGTCCTCCTTCCAGCGGCTACAGCGACATTGTGTACATGCCTGCGAAGGCGACGCAGCAGGCCCCTGGCAGCAACGCTACGCCTCGCTCCAGCATCATTGGCGGCGATCTGAATGGCACAATCCGCATGTGGGACCCAAAGATCCCGACGCGACCGACGTGGAGCATCTCGACAGGCACGAACCCGGTAAACGCGCTCGCGTTGTGTCCGAACAACCAGTACCTGGTCTGCGGGACAGAGGCTGGGTACCTCATGGTAAGGTGCCAAGACGGATTATTGTATGGAAATTGGTTCATGGCTCGTAGCTGACAATGTGTCTGTAAATTTCTAGACCTACGACGTCTTGAATCTCAGCGTCCCAGCGTTTGGCTCAAAGGCAGTGCCGCAACGAAAGGCCTCGTACCATCTCCCGGAACTCATCAAGCGTACGGTATTTTGCTATTGATGCCTGCTGTGA